>CAJHQP010000630.1:32500-167712 GCA_905132765.1 Moricandia arvensis | reverse complement strand
GACTATGTCTGCAAGAACTCTTTAGAGTTATGACGGTCCCCGTTCTTGATTGATGGCTCCAATGAGCTCTTGGAAGATTGACTGAAACCAAATGTGTGTTATGTTGAAGGTTTATGCATGCATCAGAGCATCGCAGGTTGCTAGCGCTTCCACGAGAAGAGGAGAGGAGACATGCAGATGGAGTCGAGATCCTTGGTCGAGTTCTGATGATCTTGAAGCAGTGAAGATTCATCCAAGTCATGCCGATAGGGTTTTTGCTTTCCATGCCGCATCCGTTCTACAAATCGTTGGTGAGAGATCGTCTTGGAACGGTGGTAACGAGAACGGTGGAGGCATATATATAATCGGTTTGATTTGCGCTCGTACTCACTCTCGGGCAGAGGATATGGCTCTAGTGATGACGTCCTGAATCGTTGATTGCATATTTGGAAGATCAGAAAGTTTCGGGCACACCAGATTGTCCAGCAAATCCACAAAAACAAATTGATCAAGATTTCATAGGGTGGGAGAGTGATCCATGATTTAGATTCCTCGAGGGTTGATTTGAAGTAAACCCATTGAGAAGATTCTAAATTATCACACCAAGGTCCAAGATTCCACATCTCTTCGGCGAATCGACAGTGTAGGACCATGTGTAGAGTTTCCGGTTCATCACACTGGCAGAAGCTGGTGAGATCCATTATACCTCTTCTCTAAAGGTTCTCAATAGTAGGGATAGCTTCATTTGCAACTTTCTAGATAAACATCTTTAGTTTAAGGTGGAGTTTAGTATACTAGATTGACTTCTTCCAATTGAAATTTGGTTGGTTGTTTCGTATCTTACCATTTAGAGCGTATATGTATGAAAGGAAAATATTGTTTTATTAAAATTATTTTGTTTAGTGTGTTTCAAATTTAAATCATTCAAACATTCGCTTCTATGTAAATTTATTTTACAGTTCAATAATTTTTTTTCCAACATATGTCATTTCATTTTCAAAAAAGCCAAAAATTACATAGTTTTAATTTTTTGTTCTTGCTTCCTTAGCTAAAACATCTACATCAGCTAAAAACGACCAAGACATAAAGTGGAAGGTGAAACTAGAAGATCTTGAAATGTTGTAGATGTCGTGTATTATAGAGGAAGCCTCCGTTACTTTAGTATAGAACTGATTTAACTCATCTATCAGACGCTTACAATCACATATAAAAGACACATTCTCATACCACAAGCTCTTGATTTATCGGACTAGCATTAACAATGTCATTGCCTCATCTTCTAAGGTTGTATTTGTTGGCTTGATAGAAGAGGAATCATGAGCTTTTGGATGCCTTCTTTACTATGTAAGGACCATCCTATACCTGCTACCTTTTTTCACTCTTCCAGGAAGCATCAACTAGGCAATATAAGATTGTTAATGTCAGAAGTACCTCATTTATGCTTTCAGTTTGGTTCCTCTGCGTTCTGGTACTTTGCTCTTGAGAATCTTCACTGTCCATTGCGTCTTTCCAACTCTGATTCTCTCTTATTGTTGCGTGTATAACTTTTTGAATGTGCTCTCTTTTATGATGGAATAATATATTGATCCTCATTTTCCATATATTCCATCCTGCAAAACAATTCAGAAGTTCTCTCATGTCCTGTTTGGCACATTCCAGCAAAGAATTAATATTCGCAATCAAGTTATTAGAGGAGCTAGTAGACACATGAAATCGAGTAGGAATCATCTCTCAAATTTCTTTGGCAACTCACATTCAAACATCATACGATTGAGAGTCTCAATGCTCTCTCCACATGTTGGGCATGTATTATCTATTGAAATTCCTCTCTTCCGCATATTATTCATCACAACAAGACTATATGAGCTACTCTCTACCATAATTTTTTTTTTAATTTTGGAGGAATTTTTAGTTTCCATATGTTTGAGCAACATTTCTTGACTTCCTCCGAAATCATTCTTTAATTTGAATGGGAGCCGTGATCTTCAATCTCACATTGTAAATGATATCATGTCTTAACACTATAGTTTCCATCCTTAGTGTATGACCAGACTAGAGTGTCATGATTACATGTTTGGCTTGGTCAAATATTTAAAGCATAGTTGGCATCAAGACCAGTAAGGAGGTCTCTAACCAGCTGGGTATTTCATACTTTATTATTTTCTTCGAGTAAATCGTTGACTCTGAGATGAGGATGAGTAGCTGATCCAGGTTCAGTAGCAAGAGATGATATCTTGGTTTTAATCCAATTATCCTCCCACACCCAAATATCTTTCTCATTACCTACAATCCATTTACTTCCACGTTTTAATAACTTCTGGCTTTGAATGATACTTCGCTATCCACAACTTGATGTAGTGTAGGTTTTAGTTTGCAAAGAATTTGAATGACGATAGTATTTAGCTTTTATAACTCTAGCCAGAAGAGATTCATTTTGCTTCATCAGTCTCCATCCTTGCTTTGCTAACAAGCCTATATTAAAATTTTCCATACCTCTTATCCCTAAATCCCCATCCCTTCTGAACTTAATGATTTTATTCCTTCCTATCCAAAGGATCTTATGCTTGTCCTTGATAGAAGTACACCAAAAGGTTCTCATATAAGAATTAATTTCTTTGAGTAAACCTTTTGGTAATAAAAAACATGACATATCATAAGTAGGAAGAGCTGTAACAACCACTTTTAAGAGTACTTCTTTCCCAGCTTGGGACAGAAACCTATTGTACCAACTATCTAGCTTATTTTCTATCTTTTGTTTTAAATATTCAAAAGCTTATTTTCTCTTACGTCCTATACGTTTTAGTAATCCTAGATACCTTCCACAACCCCCCAATTTAATTGATCCCCATTACTTCTTTTAGTTGTTGCTGGTTAGTTGATGAAATACCTTTGGAGAAAGTGATGGATGATTTAGTATAATTTGCTTCCTGACCCAATGCTTTTTGATAGAGGTTCAATATTTCCTTTAGTTGCCTACACTCCTTCACTGTTGCTCTACAGAAAACAAGAGAGACATCAGCAAAAAATAAACGAGATATTGTTGGGCCACCTTGAGAGGCTTTATACCCATGAAGTTTCTGGTCGTGAATGGCTCTTTTTATAAGTTGAGAGTCCCTATGTACATATAATGTAAAGATAAGGTGATATGGGATCTCTTTGTCGAATTCCGCGTTGAGGTTTAATTATACTAGTGGGCTCACCATTTATTAGAATGGAATATGATACAGTCGATAAGCAATTGTAAATCGATTGACACCAAGTATCACAAAATTCCATTCTTCTCATTATTTGATCTATAAACTTTCATTCGACCTTATCAAAATCTTTGGAGATATCTAGCTTAAGAGCCATAAATTTACTTTTAAGGTAGTGGTTAGAGAATGCATCAACTCATGGGCAATGAGAACATTATCACTTATCAGCCTTCCAAGGATAAACGCTGATTGGTTTTCAGATATGGCTCAGTGAAGATAGGGTTGAAGTCTCCCAGCTAAGATCTTAGAAATAATTTTATATGCTACATTGGAGAGACTTATTGGCCTATAATCCCTAATAGTATAGGGAGAGTCTATTTTAGGGATAAGGCAAACGTGTGTTTGGTTAGCTTGGGGTCAAGGTGATTCTGATCAAAAAAATATTTTACATAAGAAAACACACCTTGCTTGATGGTTTTCTAGTGATGCTTATAAATTCCTGAATTCATGCCATCAGGCCCCGGTTATTTATCCGGATTTATTGCAAAGGCAGCAACTTCTATCTCCTTCTTTGTGACTCATGCAGTTAAATTTGTATTCATGTCCTCATATATAGTCACAGGAATACCTCGCAAAAGATTTTCATCAATAACACACCCTTCACTAGTAAATAATCTCTTAAAATAAATCATAATTTTTTCTCTAATATCAGTTGTCTTTCTCTTGGTATCTCCATAATCATCTTTTAAATGGATGATTCTATTCTGACTCCGCCGTTGCTTAGTTTTAGAGTGAAAGAATTTGTTGTTTCTATACATGCCTTGATCCATTGAATACGGCTTTTAGTTCTCCAATATTCCTCCTCCATCCTATATTGCAAGTTGAGTTCAGTCTTGAGGATGTTGAGGGCAGCATAGTCTATCGTGGAGCTTTGATACATCTGTTGATCTGCTCCTTCAGCTGATTGATCCTCTTCATTGTATTAGTCTGGTTTTGACTTCTCCATCTCGACAAAGTCCTTTTGCATTCTCAATGACCCTATGAAAATCCTTAGAAGGAATATTTACACATTCATTAGTCCAAACATCCTTAATAATTCTTCTAACTTCAGGATCGAACCTCCATCTGTTATCATATCAAAATAGACTATGCTTGTTTATTTTGATATCTTCAGTACATACTAACAAGGGTCTATGGTCTGATTCTATCCATGGTAATAGCTTAACGTGAACAGTTGGGTACATATCTAGCCAGTCACAATTTACCATTGCTCGATCTATACACGACTTGATATGATAATGAGCTCTATTTCCTACCCATGTAAATTATCCTCCTATACTTTTAAAATCATGTAATCCAGAGATAGAGATCATTTACCTAAATAAGGAGAAACAAGCTTTTGGTCGTATAACAGCCCCTTCTTTTTCATCATTGCTCTTGATCTCATTAAAATCCCCAAGAATGAGTCTTGGCCTATGCTGGTTGAAACCTGCAGAAAAGTCTCTAATAATATGTTTCCATAAGATCTTTCTATATTTAACTTTTGGATTTCTATATATATAAGACATGCAAAAGAGTTTACTTCCATATTCCACATACATATCAGTCATGTTCATAGATGAGTTTCTCAAAAAGTGAATTTTAAGCTCATTTTTCTAACCCCTCCACTACTTCCTCTAGCAGAGATACCAAAAGATTGGTTATATCCTAAGTCTTTAGCTAAGCTATTTACAAAAATATCTACATGCTTACTTTCTACGAGGAGTGTGATATCAAGATTATGAGTTTTCCTAATATATTTTAGATGCGGAATTGTCAAGGGACTCTCCAACCCTTGGAAATTGCAGTGCAAGATCCTTATGGCTTCTGTGGTGGTTTGTGGAGAACCACCAAACCCTGATTTTCGTCAGGATGAGGCTGCTCTAACATAATCCATCTTACCGGATTTTGCTGATCTTCTGTATCAGTTTCTTCAAGGGTCTTCTGTTTTGTTCCTTGATCACATACTTGACAAGCTTCCTTATTCTGTGAGGATGTTACTATAATGAAGCCTACTATCTTTTCCTGGGTATCTGCACCAGCAACCATAGGTATAGAGGAGTCCATCTCCATGTGTGTTGTTTTGTCTGCTTCTGGTGTTCCTCCTTTCTCCTTTAGTGCTAGATATTTAGTGATTGCATCATGTCTTTCTTCTGCTGTAACAAGCAGGATGGTCCCTTTGTCCATCAAATCCAACTTTTGTTGAGATAAAAGCGATGATTAAGTGCAATACTCGTACTCATGCCTAAGGCTCCCACATGTAATACAAATTTTTTGAAGTCCATTGTAGTGGAAGTCTAATTCTACAGGAGATTCATCCGCAAATATCTCCACTTCTTTGGTTAAATTAATAACATCATCTATATCAGATCTTACTTTAACCCAAACTTCAGCTTCCTTCGTGTTTTTTTTGGCTCAAGAATTGATACTTCTTCAACATGTCCAAACTTAGAGCCAATACTCTCGACAATTTCTGGTCTTTTATATGTGTCTAGAAGCTTGAGGATCTTAATTTTGAAGGGGATATACTGGAGAAAATCTGATTGACTACGATTCGCCCACTTATCCAAAGCTACCAACCATCCTCTATAATTATATGAAGCTTTGTCGAGAACTTTCAGCAAGTGTTGCTCTGAATTGAAATAAAAGTTTACCGTACCATCATCATTCACTTGCGATTCAACTTTTACAACTAGCTGCCACGCCTTCGGAAGAGTGACCTTTATACCGGCGGGGTTCTGATGTTATGGGTTAAGACCTTTTGCTACTAGACAGAGTCGATGATCCTTTTGAAATTGCCTCTGCATTTCTTCATACACGGACCATCTTTCCTTGTTCGCCCCAAGCTTCAATCCTTGCATCGCCTTCCAAATCTCCTTAATATAATCTTCTTGTTGATAAAAGATTTGATTTGGATCTGGATTTTCATCTTCATTTTGCATGATTGGATGATTGATTTTTAGAAATCGATTAAGATTTGATGAAAGTTGAGTTTTCTCCGAGAGAGGTTTTTCGAATCGCCTAGCGGAGAGAGAAGTTGTACCCAGTTCAATAATTAATCTTCACATACATAACAAAATAATTGTGAACAAAAAATGATCTACCAAAGGCAATCATTACCACCAACATCTAAGGGGTGGATGGAAGCTTTAAAGTATGGGGTCACGTGTGCCCTGCTATTTTTTATTTTTATATAATTTAAATAAATTTGACCAATGTTCTTATTTAAATATGTTTTGGATATTTTTTTATATTGTGTCTCTAATTAAAAAGATTTATGCATACACTCTTGCCTACATACAACAATATAAACAAATATCAAGCTATAGATTACATACTAACAAGATATCAATTTGTGTTATGCCCTTGTTACTTAACCATTTAATATGTTACTTAACCATTTAAAATTATGAATACCTAATCATATCCATCTTAGTTTCGTATTTCACCAGTTTGGCCTCGATGGCCACCTTACTATCCAAATGATTCCATACGGCTTTGAAACTCATCAACGCAAAGCCACTATATGATCTAAAATGTTAGAGTCTGGTATCACCCCGTTCCAGATCTAGTCCAATATCTTAACTCAAACAAGGTAAAACCCAAACCAAGTGTTATCAAAGCCTAGGAAAAAACAATAAACCCACAAAGGTTAAAACCTACTCCGAACTAGAAGAGTGTCGAAGACAAAGCTCATCTAATCAAAGAAGAATGTAAAGCAATCAAAGACATTAAACACTATTGTAAAGGCACATGAACCATGCCGTAGTACGATTCACCTCCAAAAATCTATAAAAATAAGGAGACAAGCCAAGAGAAAGGAATCTTTTTCATATCTAAACTATACTTTCAATACATTCACTCTCTTGTACTCAGACACCCCTTGTATTCATTAGCCATTCCCTGCTTTATTCTCAATAAAACATACATTTACCAGAGTTTCTTGTAACCCAAACTATTATCTATTAAATTTGTAGAAAATTTTCCATAAACTAAATGATTTTAGGTTCCAACACAAAGATTTCATAAGGCTCTGAATCGATCCAAAGGCCACCATATGACCCTAAATATCACATTTGCTCTTTTTAATAAGGCAATGAGCGGCTGAGTGATTTCATGATCCAACACAAAGATTTCATAAGGTTCTGAATCGACCCAAAAGCCACCGTATAACCCCAAAGATCACATTTGCTCTTTCTATCTATTTCATTTCTTAATCGACTTAGCATTTAATGATTTTTTATGTTCTTTTGTTTTAAAATCAATAATGTCATAACTAAAACAAAGCAATTTTCATAAACAATTAACTTAATAATGTCATCATCAAACATGCTCTAGACTAAAAACATAAATAACTTTCTATGAATCCTAGATATTCATCTTCATAGACTAAAAGAGGACTTTTCATAAACATCAAAATAAAAAGATGAATATAAATAATTCGGACACTTCACATTATCATGAGTTGCATCCTCATTTTAGTTGATCTGGAAGATTGACGACTTTGAACTCTCTAGTGTTTTTTTCTGCAAAGATTCCAGACTTTTCTCATCTTTCAATCTTCATTTTCTAACCTCTTTGACTAACTCATGTTTTTATAAGTTATCCATGGAAATCTATTTTTAGTTAAGGGAAGTAATAGTTTAAGAGCTCTTTTATTGACATTTATAGATTTGCTCACCAAATTGATCACTTATGTTGTTGTCTTATTTGGCTTGATCATCTTACTCACTAAGTCATGATTCATAATTTACAAGATATTTCACATTTTATTCCGGCATGCTCTGTTCTTTTTAGTTTTCTAACGTCCTCCTCCCTCCACGGTCTAACAAATCGGAAGTTTTTCAGTTTACCTATAATTCATTAAATGAATTTGTTGTTAAGTCGTTTTCAGATTCAGTGGGTCACATAATTCATGTCACAAAATGAATTCAAATACTCAGAGTTTGAATACTAAATACAATATAATCTTTATTAATAACTCAACGATTATAAGTTTAAAAAAAATTAAAATTCAATCATTCTTATATAAAACCTTTCATGAAACATCTCGTTTAAGTTAAAACTATTTCACTTTTAGATCGTTACAGATTTTCTCATTTGTTTGATATATTTTTTCATAATGAAAAAAATAGGAGAGATGCTCTGAACATAGACCTAGAGACTTGAAAAAAAAGTAATTTTGACAACCTTTATAATTGAATTTTTTTTTAACTTTTTGTAAAAAGATGTATCTTTGTTACTACTTTGGTCAGAAGGAAAAGGAAAAGATAATGATATCCGAATGCGTAATAGTTAAGCTGAACTCAGTCCTCTTTTTGTCAATCAATATATCATATGGTTTTGCATAAATTTCTGTATTTCGGCTGATCAACTTTTGAATTTAATTATTTTTCTTTATTTAATTTATCTAAAAGAAAAAGACAAATAAAAAAAAAGTTTTCTTAGGTTTTCAAAGTAAAATCGCGAGTATTAAAATAGAAATACAAGTTTTTATTTTGTTAAAAAAAACATTTTCTAATACATTTCCAAAAAAGTCGATTTCAAAACATAAAACGGATTATCAACAGAGTTTTCATGCAACTTAGGTTTATACACATACATCATTCATTATGGATTATGATCATTTTTATATTTCAAACATTTAAAGGAAAATAGTTGAAAGCGTACCCTCTCAAAGATTGAAAACACACAAAACCTCAAAATAAAATCTCACTAAAAACAACAAAGAAACCATCAATGAAAGCGTCTATAAGTAAATGGTCAACGTTGGCGTCTTCAAATTCCTATGTCCCAAGAAACCATCTCTCTTTCTTTTCTCTAAGAACACTCGCCATTACTAACAAAACCGCAAAAGCTTTATTTCCTTTCACCCAACTCTCTCTCTCGATTCTCACTCCGGATCCGAAAGCATGAGTTTTAGAGACCCGAATCCAATAACTAGCACACCCGGATCCTTCTCGGATCCTGCCGGCTTCGCTATTAACACCAGAATCATGCTCACCGCTGTACTCATAATCCTATTCTTCCTCATTCTCATGGTCTCTCTCCACCTCTACTCTCGCTGCTACCTCCACCGCTCTCGCCGTTTCCATCTCCGCCGCTTAAACCGCACTAGACGCACCGCCGCCGCTATGACCTTCTTCGCCGACCCTTCCTCCGCCGCCGTGGTCACCACCACTCGCGGTCTGGACCCCTCCGTCATCAAATCTCTTCCCACTTTCACGTTCTCCGCCGCAACCGCCTCGGACGCGGCGACTGAGTGCGCGGTTTGCCTCTCGGAGTTTGAGGAGAGCGAACCGGGTCGGGTTTTGCCCAATTGCAAGCACGCGTTTCATGTTGAGTGCATTGATATGTGGTTTCATTCTCATTCTTCTTGTCCTCTTTGTCGATCGCTCGTGGAACCTGTCGCCGGAGTAGTAATATCTCCGGCGGAGGAAGTCACGATATCGATTTCTGACGACACAGACCACGTTATAGTAGCTGGGACTTCCGATCATGAAGATTCCAGGGGAAAACCGGCGGAGAGGAGGAATCCCGGAGAATCGGAGAGCGAGTTGACTCGGAGTCACTCGTTCAAGTCACGGATGACATCTTCCGGCGGTATCTAGCATCCCGGAGAAGAGACTCGTTGACTTTAAGACAATGTTACCGCCACGTGGACGAGTATGATTTGTCTGAAGTTTCGTTGTTTAGAGTTAAGATGCAGAGATTAAATATTTCTTACTTTTCAGTTCTGGTGTTTTCAAAAAGGGTTAAATCAGATTTCATTGTTTAATGAGTTTGGAGGACACGTGACGTAATGTGAACTGTCTTTGTTTGGACATTTATTAAAGTTTTACTACTATTGAACTGAGAGACACATCGTAAAATACATTGCCAGCCGAAAAAGTAAATTCCGTGTCAAAATTGGCAAAAAAATCAGATTTTGACGAACTTCACTCCATAATTTACTGTAAAATATAGTAATAAAAAAACAAAAAAATTATTACTTCATTTATGGAGTAATCACTTTTTTATTTATTCACTCAATTTTTCACTTTATATTGCAGTAAATTAATTATGAAGTGAAGTTTAAAATACTCTAATATTATAAACGGTCTATACTTGACACCATAAATGTTTTAAATCTAGAAAAAAAAACAATATTACATTGAGTTGGAACTTACAACAAATAACCACTAACAAATGTCTACTTCTAGAGAACCCAGACTATGTTTAGTTTTAGAGAACCGAGAGACTAACCAAAGGCGTCCCTGCCCAATCATAAATAAGATCTACTTCAGAAAACCTCTCGAGTAATTCCAGAAAAACTAAAACTTCATAGGCAAGATAAAGAGACATATGCATAAAAGGATATGACCTCTCTCTTACTTTAGAGCATTTCTAACCAAACTGCAAAAATTACTGTAAACTGGAATAGAAAATACAGTCATGAACACAAACAAAAAACGCATTACTCTATAAATGAAGTAATGCGTTTTTTATTTGTTCATGACTGTATTTTCTACTATATTTTACAGTAATTTTTGCAGTAGGATTGAAGATGCTCTTAGAGAGAGAATGCTCTCCCCCCCCTCTTACCTAACCCAGATTATTCAAAGGGGAGAGAATGTGTTTTTTTTTAACTAATATACTTCATCCATTTCATAAAAATACATGTTTTAGAAAGAAAAAATTGTTTCACAAAAAAGAATTTTGTATTTTATGAAGATGTTGAAAAATTCAAAAACATTTATTGACTTTATTGAATTACTATGGTTAAAATTATTGAAAATTGAAGATTACAAAATGATATATTTATTGTAGTGTTAGTGATTTAATGTGTTTTCTTAATATGTGTGAAAATATCTAAAAATAGATAAATTATTTTTCTTCTATATTCTTTATTCTCTTCTTTGTTTTCTCTCTTTTCTCCCGACTCTTGATTTTGAAGAGAGAAGAAGAGAAGTTTTCTATTTTGTTATTTGTTTCTTCGATCTAAGTATAGATCAATTTTTTCGTGTTCAACTCATATTAAAAAGTTTTATCGCTAAACTCTTATAAATTTTGTTTTGGTTTGATTGAAATAAAGTTTCTCATTTTTTTTAATTATTAATTTTCCGATCGGAGTTCATCTAAATAGTGCTCTGAAGTTCAATCATCTTATCCACACCAACCTCTCTTTAGTTGGTTTCCTCGATCATGGATTGGGTAACTTTGCATCTGTTTATCCGCAATCCTTAGTGGCGTGATGAAGTTCTTCGTGCTCTTGTGTCAAAGACGCGGATGTGCTCCAACCTGTTGCTGATGAAGATTGAAGACGACGGAGGAGGGAGATCGAAGAGATGCTACTTCCATTGTGTTTCTAGCGGAGCCCGGCGGCGAGGCGGAGGTTGATCGTGAATCACCCGGCTGAGCATGTGTCAATCAACCATCATCTCACGGTCTTGCATGAAAGATGCGTGGCACCTTCGTTCTTATCTAAATCAATACATTGGATTTTGTAAATTGTTTTAATCTTAATTAGGGTTGTAAATGATGATGTGTTTTGAGCCTAATCAAAACAACAGTTGTATTTTTTCCGAATGGACTTCTTAATGAAATATTCAGCCGAAAAAAATAAAGACACATGGGCCATTAATGGTAACTTTATGGATGGTATGATGAAATTGCTCTAAAAATGCGATTTCGTAAGTATTTTACGAATGAAAACGTAGAGTGAAAAATAAAACAAAAGATAAAACACGATTAAGTATGTTTGCGTTTTTGCTTAAAATTTTTAAATAAACTTTCATAAACGAGTAAGTGTGCTTTTTTCGTTTTATGCTAAAACAATTAGAAAATTAATTATCTTCATTCATTTTTACACCACATTTTTTTTTTCTTTTATAACCGTAAATTTTACTTAAAACACTATCAATTATATCAATAGTTCTCTTTGCATAAATCAACTACCATCTATAACGTGTAAAAATATTAATAACTCTGGGGTGATTGGTTATGATGTAGCTGTAGAAATTTACTATATAATTTATTTTATAGGATATTTTTATTTAGTTGTAAGGGATGTAGCTTTAAAATTTATTGCTACGACAATATTTTCTACGGCTAAAAAGATAGGACTTTAAAAAATAAGGTGTTTACAACCTTTTTTAAAAAAAAAATTGGCTGTAGTTTAAAACCAATGTAAAGTATGATTGGTGATTTTAAAAGCTTTAAGTAAGAATTAAAGCTAAAGTCACATTCTACAGCTCAACCAAGCACCCTAAAATTTTTCCCCCGTTTCAAAAATTAGATATTGTTTAAGCTTTTTTCACAGGGTTAAGAAAATCACTGAAAGTTTACTTTTACATTTATTTGACTATTGAAAATTTATAGCATTTATTGAGCAAAAGAGATAAATCAATGTTAAGCTTTATTAAAATCATAAAACGACACTTTTTTGTCATCATAAAATGACACTTATTATGTAACAAAATTTTTAACTTATATTGACATTTAAATTGTCACTTGTTTTAAAGTTATTATTCCAAGTTTGAATTGGGTTTCACAACATCAATATTTTTTGAATCCCAATCAGATATGTAAGCGCCGAGGAGCAAACGATCCAACCTCAGTAAACACCGTGATCCAAAAAACGGTGAAAGAATGTACCAAAGAGATTATGAACCTGTTTTTGATGGAGTCTGCAAACCAAACCCTAACCATGCACAGAACCTGGAACGAAGGGTGTAAAGAAGACCATTGAGGCTTGTTCATCCCAAAAGAAGTCTCAAATCAACTGTTCCAGTCCAATGACAATTCAGAATAATTTTCTAGCTCAGCTAGATCACACTCAACGTGGAAGCATCCTCGAGAACGATCCAAATGAAGAAGATATTAAACTTTCAAACTAGCAGACCTATGGTGAACCCAGTACATACATATATGCACTTATTGATGGACTCCAGCTGAGGCTAGAAAAAAATTAGTTGTAAACCGGATTGTTAAGGAATTATAATCCATCAGAGAACCACAAACAATGACTTCACATAAAGTCATTTAAGAATTTATAGGTATTCATCTTACAAGTTGGATGTTTTCTTTCAGGTCAAAGTATTTGACTATGCTAAAGATCGAGTTGCAAAGCCAACTCAACTACTATTTAAAACCAAAAATCGCTTGAAAAATACTGTTCGATCTCTCACGATGACAGCAAGCCCAAGAACTTAATAAATATCCACTAAAAACCCAAGGTATGCCCATTTCCTAATTAAACTGATTTCGATTAAGACAAGTTCTACCTCCAATTGGTTTAAGAGTTTCTAAAATTATTTATAGTGGCCAAAATAGCTTAATACTCCCTCCGTTTTTTTTATATTTGATGTTCTAGGATCATGCACATAGATTAAGAAACATTTAATTTTGTTTCATTTTCTAAACAAAAACATCATTAATTATTTACCTAACCACAATTAAACCAATAACAAAATATAAGCTATAATATTATTGGTCATCTAACATTAATTACTATTAATTTTTACATAGAAAATTGAAAACGTCAAATAATTTAGAACAAAAAAATTCCTCTAAAACGTCAAATATAAAAAAACGGAGAGAGTAGTCATCTAGAGGTCATCAAATAGGTCCTAATATGTAGCAGCATCCATATGATTAGGTAAATCCTTTTGCACTTTTGTTTTTCTTTCATGGACGTATTCACAATAAGAGCTTTAAAACACCGATGGCTCTTTAGTATTTCTGGGTTTTGAAGTCACGCACAATGAATCTAGACATCCCAATATCACATTACTTTGTTCCCAAACTATTAAGACAAGTCATTGTCAAATTCTCTTATTTTGGTCTAGTGTCTTTTAATGGCTCCAACGAATGGTTTAATTAATTTTTGTGATTCTCTTTCTTGATTTAGACTTTCAAGAATTTTTATCTCTAGCATATATAAATTCAGTTCATTTTCCTTGTAAAACACCATAAATCATTATCAAAATTCAGTAGACATTTTGTTTCTTTGAAACTGAGTGCCTTTTAGGGCTGGGACTTTTAACCGGAACTTTTTACCGGAACTTTTTACCCGAACCGGATCCGACCCGAAATAAATTGGTTGGGTTCAGTTTCGGTCATAATCAATTTATCCGATGGGTATTAGTGGTGATTATCCATGGGTATCGGTTCGTTTCGGTTTTAACCCGGAACCAAATAGGTACTCGTTTAAACCAAATTTTATACTTAAAATACATAGGTTTGTTTCTTCCGAGGGTCAAACCCGGGTTGGATGGGGAAAATGACAAGTGTAATATCACTAAGCTACTTCAACGTCTTTGTATTTAACTACACATTGTTAATATATATATGATTTCGATTATTTTTTCTTTAATCATAATAAATAGAATAAAATATATATGTAAATTATTTTATTTTGTAAAAATATATATGATTCACATAATAAATGGGTACCCGGAACCTACCCGAAATCGGTGGTATCCATCCGAAACCCAAACTAAAATCTATTAAGTACCTATTGGGTAGATATTTCATTTATCTGAAAGACCCGGATTCGATTGGATCCCACCCGACCCGAATATCCGAAGTCCCAGCCCTAGTGCCTTTGAATTGAGTTTGTTCATTTGAGCATTGTGACTTAGTCACTTGTTCCGGGAAATTCAGATTGTTTGAGTGATCCAAACTCTCTTACCTGTCCATTGATTAAGTGAGTTAATCCAATATTTCATTCATCTCCATGACTTACACCTTCCTCAAGGTGAAACTTGAACTATTGCATAATCATCTACTAGAGTGACTGATAGTTTATATCATTTGATATCAGAGCTAAGTTACCAGAGGAGATCTAAGTTACTGGAAGATATCCATAAGTTTTTGAGAAAAGAGAGCTGGATTCACAGAGATCATAAGTGTATCTACAATTTATGTTACCAGAGGAAATCTATGAGTTTTTGAGAAGTGTATCTGCTGAAGTTGAGACACTCAACAAGAACATTAAATTCTATAATTGGCGAGTTGGGAAGACATAGAAAGAGAGTGGGAGTTCACATAAAATTATAGAAGGCGAGAGAAACAAGTACTCGATCATATTTGTGGTGCTGAAATCCAACAAAAGAAAAATCCAGAGAGGGAGACAGCAATTTTCTTAACAAACATGCAGTTGTAAGTGACAAAAAACATCTAAATAAAGAAAGATATAATTGTATGGAAGGAAGAACAAAGATGACATAAGGGAACATAAAACGATATCTAACTCGTTTAAAAATGCATTTTTAAAGGCTTGTGTCTTCAGAGAAACGATGATTCAAGATGAAGCAGTGTTAATTTCTGAAATGTCTTAAATCTTCGTTGCGGGTGTAGTAGGCGCAAGGAAAGTAGACATGCTATTAAGATTGACATGTAGGGGGTGCGGGGGCAGTATACGGTAAGCCTTTTAAGATTAGGAAAATTACATTTTCTAAAGTAAATATGTATTTTTAAAAGAAACAAAATTGAGTTTGTAAAATGCTATAAATATGAATGTAAAAAATATAAAATTATTTATTCACATAATAATATACAAACTCGTAAACGGATATTTGTCTCAATACTCTTTTGCTCTCTTTACTTTCTTCACAACAAGAAGAACGAAAAAGACGTTGTTTGCATTAGTAATTTGACGATTTCATAATTCAAAAAAAATATTTTATCCCTTAGAGTGCATACTCAAAAGAAACTCTTTTTGTGATTTGATTTTTTTTCATATAAAAATTTATGTTAGCAAAACTTAAAATGAGTTTGAATATATATATATATATATATATATATATATATATTATTTAATATTATTAGGTGTTATTGTGTACTCATTATTAATTAATTTTGAGTCAAAATTACATATAACTTAAAATTATAGTAAATTAAATTCAAATCTATTAAAAGATAGATTTCAAAACAGAAAGCTTTACAACAATTTACATAGATGTCTGTAAAAGAAGTTCCTAAACTTATGTCACATTGTATACCTTCCAGTAAAAAAGCTGTACAAACCTTCTCTCTCTCTCCAGTGTTATATACACAAAAAATATTTCCTTGAAAAAAAGATGGAACTATAAAGAGACATGCTTCCATGTTTAGCAACAACAAAAAAAAAAAACTTTCAATAGGCGTCGTAGGGAATGCGTGTCTTTGGGATACATGCGTTGCCACGTAAAAACTCCCCGGGAGCGAATCCTCTCGCTTGCCTATCGGACATTGGTTGAATACCCCTCCATCTGACCCGGCGGGCCTGACCCGAACCACTACCTCTGTTGCGATACTCAGAGAAGAACAACGTGTTGAGTGCGAACGTCTCGTTCCACTGCAACCAACCTTCTGGATCTATCACATCATCAATATCTGTGTTCATTATGATTGTTCTTGAATATTCTTTCCATGGCCGTCCCAAAAACGCTCTGTGCCTGTACATATAAAGGTGAAGCTAGTGAAATATGGCTAGTACGTACGTAAACGTAGTTAAAGTAATTATATTAATTATATTATGGTTACATGGATTTGACTGAACGATATGTTGAATCACCAGTTATACGGCTATTATGGATAACAATCCCGGTCGTCTCACGCCGGTCTGTTCGTCCTTGAGCTGTAATGATGCACTGCTGGTTATCCATGGGACGGCGGATGACAAATTCACAGTTCTGGAAAACGGCTTTGGCATCTCCAAAGACGAAATCGATGGTGCCTGAGATGCGACAATCACGATAGAATTGACGGTGTGTATGGACGTAAAGTGTGTCTTGGTAACCATTGATATGACAGTTGAAGAACACAGAGAAATCGGCAGAAACTCGAAGTGCAACTGCTTGATGGCGTTCCGCTCCGGCTGTGTTCTTGAAACCTATGTCCTTTGCCATGAAATAGTCCCCACTTACCGCTTCAAACACCGAAGAAAAATACATCAAAAATAACTTAATTAACGTCACACCTAAGTGATATGAATCTTGATAGTTCAGGTTAGCTCAATATTATGTAAACTGTATTAATTTTTTCTTATGTAAAATAAAGCAAAGAAAAAAACTTAGTAGAATGTTATATATGAATTTACCAAACGTGGAAGTGAGGTAGGTGCCGATGCGGTCGGGTAAAAAGGCAATGTCTCCGGAGATGATTGTTTTTGTTGGTCCATCACCGACGAACATGACGTTTTGCATTTTCATTGTCACCTCTGTCTTTTCTTTATAAACACTTTGTTTTATGTGAATCACGAACTTCCTTTTTTTTTTCATTGGTACCATTGCCAATGCTTGTGCGATCGTCTTGCACTCATCACCACTCCCGTCCTTTGCCACCACTACATTCGCTTTAATTCTTCCTCCCCTTTCTGCAAGCAGCCTACGCGAATGCGGAGTTACCCAGCGTGGGAACCCTCCTTCCTCCTCTGATAAGTGTCTATCCTCCGATTTTCCAAAAGGATTCAGTGCTCGGAGAGGATTTAATTTTCTAAGAGGATCCAACGGTCGACTTTCTGAAGAATCTAACTTTTGAGGAGTATTCTCCAAAGAAGAATCCAGCGGTCGATTTCTTGAAGATTTCAATGGTCGAGTATTGTAAGAATCTGAAGGTTGACTCTCAGAAAGATCTGGCTGCATAGTCGTCTTGGAAGGGTTCAAATTTTGGGGAGAATCGTTGGAAGAATCCAACGGTTGGTTCTTGGAACCATTCAAGTTTTGAGGAGGAGGATCTTTGGAAGAATCCAACTGTTGATTCTCCGAAGGATCACCTATTTGAGGAGAAACTTCTAGAGAATCCGACCGTTGATTCTGGGATGAATCTCCTATTTGAGGAGAAGCTTCAGAAGAATCTGACGGCTGTTCTTGTGGAGAATCCGAACCAAAAATTCTGAGTCCATCTCTTCCTGGCTGTTGGAGACATCAAGCCCGGTGTAGATTATTAGGAACACATAATTTTTAAAAGGAGCAAATAAAAGATAGAAACTCAACATAAATTATGGAATCTAGTATTTTTTTCTTTGTCATGACAATAGTTTTAGTTGTTAAATCTAACACTTAGCTTACAACCTTTGAACCTAAGAAATGTGTAGTGCTAGTTTTGAAAGAAATGTACCCTCAGAAATGGAAGCGGAATACGAAAAGTCTTCAACAATGCATCGAGATTTGAAGCGATCGCTAAACCATTGCTTGTGAGATGCTGCCCTTTCCTCATGACCCTTTCCATTATTTCGGCCGCTATGCTGTCGATCCCTTCAAATCCGTCGATGCACGTTTGTTTGTACGTGATCGAACCACTTAGCCACACAAGAAGATCGTCAATGAAATCTGACAATCTGGTGAACAAAAACCCACCGAATGTGTCCCTCGTTTTCAGAAGATTGTCAACTGCAAAATCCATCAGCTCTCGACAACTATTAAGCGCGTCCATCGTGCGCACATTCGCGTCTGCCCTGCTCTTTATATCAATCATCCCTCGGTTTATTCCACTACGAATCGAGATGATTGCTAAATTGAACGCAGCTCTAATCAGTTTGCGAGGATCCGGGGACTTCACAGTCTCCAGACTCGCGATGCAATCTTGTTTATAATCGGTGGAGGAACATATCACACTCACTGCTGTCTTTGTTATCATCAGCTTGCTTCCACGGTGAATCTCTGCGGTTTTTCGACTTGGGCTGCTGCCTTCATCGGCTTCTGCACTGATGGCCATTGCCATAAAGAGAGATGCGATGCCCAACAAAGCAAAACTTTTCATCCTGCTTGAATCGTTCCATCCATTCCACATATTGTTTTTTGCAAAAATTTTTTGTTTTACTATAACATTTTATTTTTAAATGTTCAAAGTTATTGCCATTGCCAAAATTTTCTCTTATATTGCTAAATGTCAGTTGGTTTTGAAGTTCTATTTTATGTGGAAGAAGGGAGGGAAAGTTAGTTATATACCGTTAAAAGAACATGAGGTAGTTATTAGTTTTTTTTATTTCTAAAAAAATGTTACCAATGGTTTTTGCTTTAGTTGGGGGGATATTAATATTCTTTTTATATCATAGGAGATGATTAGCCACAAAATTGGATATATGCATAATATGAGTAAATAAAATACACATGCACTGGGGCTGAGCATCTTCAATCCATTCTTGATCTCCCCTTGGTTCCAAGACTTGCAATGACAAATGAACAAATCACCTACGTGTAACTTTCAGAATGGTTATATCACAATTCCCAGATGATTTTTTTTTACTGAAGAAATTTTAGGTTTTTACCAAAAAAAAAATCAAGGGAAATTTGTCCCTATATGCATTAAAACCCCCCCAAATTCACTATCTAACCAAAAACATCCACTCTCTTCTCATTTCTTTTCATATCTCTCTCTATTTTTTCACTAAAAAAACTAATTACCTTTTTTTTGATTATTTCACAAATAAACCCAAAAACTAATACATGGTCCTTTAGCAAAAAAAAAACTAGGGCATAGTCTAGTAATCATGTTTTTGGGTCACTTTATTTTTCATTCTAAAATAGAAAAAGTTCTGTAATGGAGTTGAGTTTTATTTCAATGGTATTCTATTTTATAATGAAAAATAGGATGATCAATAAATAAATAAATTAGTCTAAATTCATTTTTACTCTTTTATCAAATGAAAAATAAAATGGAGTTGGAACATTTTTACTTAATTTTTTTTTTGAATGAAAAATATAATAGATTAGAGTTTCTCTCAGTGACTAGTAGACATAATATGAAAAGCTATGAACGAAAATAACAAATATGTTCACCTCTAATAACAACGATCTAGAAAGACTTTTAGCTGCAAAATTTTAGCATAGTTAAACTTTGAAATCTAAATTTAAATCCACTTCAAACTCACAAGATCCATAATAATCTGTTTTATATCCATTTATATCATGTCACATTTTTATTCTGCATGTAGTTAGATAAATTATAATAATGATATAAAAGTTATTGGCTGTCTGAATATATTATATGCTATTTCTATCAGTATATGTAACTAATATATTTCATGTAGATATTATGGTGAAGAGAACATTTTAGTCATTTGGTGACCATTTTCAACACCATATTTACAAAAATCCTAGAAATCCTGCCACTTGTTTGTGTATTCTTGAGTATTAGTGCATTTTATCTTTTATATATCAGTTATTACTAATAGATTTTATAAATTACTCAAATACTTCTAATAAATATATTTCATAATTAAAATTTCAACTTGTTTATTATTTAAAGTATATTATTTATTTTATTAGATTTTTATATCGGGATATTACAAATTATGAAAAATCAACTATACTGACACATAAATTACATATTCATAAAGATCTAAGATAGATAAAATCTATTATGAACTATGATGATTTTATACCATCATGCAATGTATGGTACGGTACTATAAAGATATTTTTTTGCATGAACCTGAAGATTCTATGTAATTGTTTTGTAAAGCTAAGATTCTGTATAATCTTTTTTTCATAAATTTGCAGAAACTATAGTATCTGAGAATCCAACTCCAAACCTTTTGATGAGTAAGTATTAATAAACGAAACATTTACACCAATAGACACTTTTCTAGTTTAATATTATAAAATAAGGCACTTCTTACTACTAGGATAGTTTTTTTCAACTAAATCCACTTTCTCTCTATAAAGTAACTAAATAGTCTTGTCATTTAGTGTATATTAATCTAACTAAATTTAACATGTAGTTTTTTGTTAGAAAACAATATAGAGTGGGTCCATGTCTCTTTCTTCTTCGTTTTCCTCCTCCTAACTTCTCTATCTTTTCTGTAAAATGAAATCTTTTAGTTCACAATTCTTTTTTCAAACATTTTTATATTTATTTATCGTCTCTATTATTTGATCTATTTTTTGAGATATTTCAAGCTATATCTTTTATGGTGATGTAATGGTATGTATACAACGGCGGCGTCAACGATGGAGATCGTTTCAACCATGGTGACTATGTTTTCTCTTGCCGTGCTCTGCACTTGCTCAAGAAATATCGCCGAACCTCAACCAAGCTAAATCTCTAAGCCGTCATATTCATTTTCTTTGTGGTGTCTCTAGGTGATTGAATCCAGTTTATTGCATTCTCACTTTGATTCAATCTTCTGATCCTTGTCTCAGCTTCTGATTCCTTGTCGTGATTCATTATCCCCACGAGGTCCCTTCCTCTTTGACACGTCTTTCAACCATGATGAAAAGCTTGAGAACAACAATGGCTAACTTTGGTGTTTTTGCACGTCTGATCCCTTAATTTTGTCTAATTCGATTTTGACCTCAATACTTTTTAGAGGTACAAATCAACCTCAATATTTGAATCATTTACTTTCTGCATGAATCCCAAATGAACCGTTGGTGTTTATGCTCTTGGTTCAACCATAAGCTAAGAGCATTACCACATCTAACCTTCATCCATTTGAATTCATCTAGCTTTGAATCTTAAAGTATCTTGTGTTATAAGTCTTCTGGATTTAATTTAATATCAAATGGGGTCTCTTCATCTCATGTTCTTGCAAATGTGGTGAATTTACTAATCCGATGTGCATGTATATGTTTGTAAATCGTTGTACATAGAATCTTTTTACATATGAATACTGATCTTTAGTGTACATAGCAGTCTTTCAGTTTTTCTTACATGTTGATTTCATGTATAATTAACTGATGTACATGCATCTTGCAAAAATACTTTGTGATACTTTTCGATGGATGGTTCATGCAAAAGTACAAATTGAAGATTTATGAAACTGAAAAAATGGAACTTTCAAATGTACAATAAACTAATGTACATGTTCATCTATCTACATGTGAATGGCAAAATAAATGTGTATTATCATGTACATATACTTCTCGTCACTTATCAAAGGCAACTACTATTTTTTGAGTCACCTAGGATGTACACGTGTACGGGATATATGGTGTACATAACCCAATTGTACATAAAACAATAATCTTTCTACATAGAAGCATGCTTTCATTGGAAACAAGGTTTTACTGATTTGTTTCCATCTAAGTCAAACTTTCTAAACTTAGATTTCGTAGCATAACCTCGTGCACATGTTAATCTCATTCCACAAACTTTGACCCATCAATCTATTTCAAAATGAAAGCATGTTTCCATGTAAAACATTGTTATTTTGTGTACAATCTGGTGGTATACACAATACTTCATATACATGTGTACACTACACAGGTTCCTTATATATAAATAAATTGCACCATAATTTCATACAATATCACAGTTAAAGCAAAATTATAATAACTTGAAAATATCAAATGTAATTGGTTTTATTCTAATACGTCTTCTTTTCAATAGCCAATTATGTTACATCGTTGCAACTCTCTATGTTTCTTGTACAAGTGATATTGTGAAATATGTGTATATATGGATATCGTTCAAGATTATATGCATCTTAATTTATCTATAAAATGGATAAGATGTAAATCTCTATTTTCAAAGGTTGTGGTTTATTTTTTTTAAATATGATTTTGATGGAAGAATAATAGATATTGCTATGTTAACTTTGTAACAAAATTTTGATTTTTTTAATTTTAACTAGAACTTGATATTTTTGTGGATGGCCAAATATATGATTTTATGCTTAAGCTAGTAATTGAGATTATGCATTTCTAACTGGGGTATGCAATTTTTAAAATACAATCTTTTCATTTTTGCCTTTGTACATATGAATTGTTGTAAATGTGGATATGGTCAGTTTTGTGTACATATCAATTTTGTATATATATGTTAATATTGCATCTTTCAATTTATATTTTCATATTGTAGGGGTTAAATTGAAAAATCAAAAGTTTTAGAACAATTAAAAAGAGTTTATCTTAAAATTTGATAGTTTGGGTCATATTGAGAATAACCTAACAATTAAAGTACCAAATGTGAAAAAGTGAGATTTGGCCATTGTTGCTCAAGCTTCATCGTGCGACTGAAGCCACAACTAACGTGGTGAATTCTGAGCTTGAAGGCCACCACGGGACACTATCACAGCGTGAGGAGGATAATTTGCAGAGCACGACGTGGAAGTAAAAGCTTGGTCATGTTGATTCGTGACGAATGAGAAGATGAACTGCGATTGAGCTTGGTTGAGATTCATTGGAAGTCACAGATGAAGACCACGAAGCATGGTGAAGAGAAGTTGTGACGTAGATGACATGATAGAGCATGAAGTTCTTATAAAAATTGTGTTTTTTCTGTTTGTAAAATTAATGTCTGTAAAAATAATAAGATCTGGAAAAAAGAAGAAGATGGAAAATCAGTGGGTCCTACAAACTATATTATAGTTATACACTAGTTAATAATTAATGAAATAGGTTAAAAGAAAGTGTTCCTAGGAGTTGAAAGTGTCTTTTAATATAATAAAAACTTGGAAAATGCCTTTCAGTGAAAATCAATCTTAATAAACTCTATGCATTTAACCTTTTGATGTATAAATATTAATAAACTCCTTGAGCGATTAATAAAATTTTAATAACCTTGAAAAGGCCCAAATATTTTGTCCGTTTGAAACCTCTAAAATATTAGGGGGCAGTTTTAGGGTATGACATGCTAATTTATTCATATGCTCAAGAACAATATGTTTACCTTAGCATCTGAACACAAAAAATGTTTACATATATATATGCTTTATTAGTAAACACCATAACATTTTACATTACATAAGCTTCATCACACAAAGTACTTGTAGATACATACCAAACACAAAGACTTGGTAGTGATCTAAAGCAACCTTTAAAACAAGCTTTAGCATATGTGTTGGTTTGCAAAGCAGAAACAAAATATAAAATATATTACACCTTCTTATAAATCCACCCTGCGTCGCTGCGTATTCGACGTTACTTGAGTTTTACCCTGCTTACCTACGAAACTCTTTTATAAGCACCCCTCCATAGAGTTTGGCCGCCTCATCGCAGCTAATAGCCCGGCTTTTCGGCCTCTCAGACCGATTGACATGGCCGATAAAAGGACTGGTACCACCAAAGTATTGAATATGTTCTATGGGGTGAGAAACAACCGGAACTTTTATAGTTGACTCCTTCGAATACTGATAAATGACTCGACGACAACTAGTAGTACTAGTCGCCTCTTTTATGGTATACACTTTCGGACCATCATATGAGTAAGAATTTTGGTTATAACGAGAAGCGAACTCGTCTCTATGAACACTTGGCGGAGTGGTTATTTTCGGGGACTTACCATACATCTTATCGACCATTTCAAAAGCCTCTTGAGCGATCCTTATATTCCTATCCTTTTGAGACATTGCCTTTGAAGCGGGAACAAGAGAAGGTGTTTGTTTTTATGTGTGATCTTTGTTTCCTTGTTTCAGTTTGATTTGGGAAAGAAAGCCAGTGGTGTTTATATAGAAAAAGCTTCTTCGTTACTGAAGGAACCAACACACTCTTTTAATATGAGCTTCTCTATATTATTGTAATAAAATATTGTTATGAATTATCCGCTTGCATTTGGATACATTCGTTGTCTTGAAGTTATCCAAAATTTAAAATATAAAGTTGCAAGATTTGATATTATTCGAATGAAAATTTATAGATACGTGTAACCATCACAAACTAATCGAATATAATTAATTTATTTAATCATTATTCCCTCAATAATGAAGATCTCTTCCAAAGGGCATGGACGGCTTGACGGTCTATCCGATCCGTTATGTTCATTCACATATTTTGGATCAATTACTTTTCTTATACAAATTAATGCTCAATTTAAATATCAAGAAACATACATATACTTATTATCAAATCCACCATGCATCCACATCTATTAACTTATAATCAAAGACAATCGCTCTACTAATTCATATGGTAATTTTAATTCATATTATTCTCACTAGCTAGGTTTCATGAATTTGTATCTTATAATTTTTAAAATATACGGAAACCCACATATTTTTACTTGAAGCACGTTATGGATATTCATGTACTCTATAATACAGTAAATATCTGTTACTAATTGGTGATCATTAAAATGTTAATAATTGATTAAACATATATTTGTAAGTTAGGTTAGGCGGAAGTTCCTTTGAATGTCATTTTCCCGAGTTAGAATTGGAATCATAAGTTTTCTTTGAACTTTAATAATTATAAGCTTTTGGATGATCACTTCTTTTGACATTTCAAAAGAAACTTTAAGGCATGGAAATCTTTACCACGTGAAAGCGGCAAATTTTAAAAATAAGCAAAGACAATTTTTTCAAATAGCTATTTTCAAGAATATTTTGTTGATTAAAAAAGCTTAAAACTTGGGTCCATATCCGAATGGCTACATATGGAACTAATAATTTTGCATTAAAGGGGAATTGATTATTGGCCTAGATCAACATAGTAATTACTTCTCTAGTGGAAAGCTCTAAACCACCACAATTTGGTTAAACTTTTTATTTCTTAAAAGATTCTATCATCAAAAAAAGTTTCTAAGGAAAAATGATCAAAAAATTTCATTAAAAAGGCAAAAGAACTTTCTACCATTTGTTTTATTCTTTTTATTTTTATTTACTTGGTTTTTACAAAAAAAAAATAACAATAAAAATTATAATTTTCGAATTATATGTTTTCAAATTTAAACTTTTTAATAATTGTTTTTAGAATTCTTTTTTTCTATTTTTTTTTCAAATTTAAAAATTCTTTTTATAATTTTTATTATAAATTTTAATATTTTTTTATTTATTATAGATCTTCAAATCTGTTTTTCGCTTTGTCCAGTTCTGCTCAGAGCTTTGTGGTCTCGGCATTATTGTTTGTCTGAGCACCCTCTTTGTGGTCCTTGTTCTCCCAATTCAGCCTGAGGGTCTCTCGGATCTGTGCCTACAGAGATGGTTCTCCATGTTGGATAATAAGTGAAAGAGAAATGAATGGACTTAGCCCAACACTTTACAATGTAGCCCAACACTTTACAATGTCATTTGACATGTGGTATTTCTCCCACATCGGAGAGATGAGGCAAAATGGAGATATATATATATATATATATGTCTCCATACATTCCTTGGTTCATATGAGTCAAGGGAAGAGATGGATCCCCACGCGCGCGCCACCACCGCCCGGCCGGCTCGGCTTGGGCCTCCGGCCTCCGGTCGGCTCGGCTTGGGCCTCCGGCCTCCGGCCCAATAAGAAGTATTTTTTTGGACCAAGTTAAGCTCAACGTTTTTCCATTTTGATTCCAAAAACAGCATGATGTTTGTGTGTAAACGACGCATAGTTCGTCTAAAAACGACACGAAGTTTATCTGTTCGAAATGAATTAGAACGAGTTAACAGAAGAGAGTCTTGCGGAGAAAGTTTCTCAACTCACCACTCCCGAGATTCCCGAGAGATTTTTGCTACCATTTCGAAAAACTGCTCCACGACTCTTCTTTATAAAACTCGTCTCCTCCTTCCTCATTTCTCAAGTTTTTTCACAACGAAAACCAGCAATCGTAATCTCAAAGCGTAAGTTTATTTCTTAGAGAGTATTCGTAGATTATTAGTTCGCTAGGGACGTTCACGGGTGAAGCGTGAATCGTCTACCATGGTTGTATCCTGGGACTCTAATTCGTACATGTCCGTCTCACTACGGAGCAAATATTGAGAGTTAAGGAAAGAGATCCGTCTCGACTCCATGTTTATTTCTTGAAAACGTTTTTCTACTCGGTTTTCATTTCGTCTTTTCGAATCGTATATTTCCTTAACATTGCTTTACTTTTATCATTTATGTCAATTCGATTTTCTGGCTTCTACAGTCTTAACTCTTAATCGCTTTTATTACATATAAGCTTTAATCAGATTGATCTTAATACATTTTTATAAAACGATTTCAACGATTTATAAAACGTTTATTTTTTTGTCGAAACGGTTGCGATTTGCTTTACGCACTTCCGCGAAACGTTTCTTTCTTATCAAAAAATGGTTTATGTTTTGCTCTGTAGCTCTATCGCGAAACGTTTTTTCTGATATGAATCATAACAACGTTAAAAAAAACGATTCGTTTTCACAATACCTTTCTAAAGCGAGTTGTGAAACAATCTACAAGTCTACACAAACGGCTTATACGAACGACGTTTTTCAGACTTATATCGATATGATTTGGTGCTTTGTAACGCTTTAAGCGATCTACTAAAAACACCAAAAATGACAATCGATTTACACTATTATTTATTGAAATAATACGTTATTTGTTAATTGGAGTCTAATCCGCTTTCATGTTTTCTCTACAGAAAAATGACGGACGTTAACAACACCCCTGTTGACACCACCATTGATGCGAAAACTCCACTCAACATAACTTAAACTGATGCAACCATAACAACTGCTGATGCAACAGCAACAACCGCTGCAACAACGACACCTACCCTTCCAGTGGGAAATGTTGCTGATGAAACCACGCATCGTAGCCTATTCGGTGCTGGTCTCTATCAAACGGCTCCTGCTCAAGGAACCACAAGTGCTCCGATTGTAGTTGCAACTCCTCCAACTATACCAAGCTTGTTCACTCAAGGTATAATGCCTGGCAAGTTTGATGGCAAAGGCTTCAAAACATGGCAAAAGAAGATGATGTTCTTCCTGACAAAAATGAAGCTGGATAAATTCACCCACGAGGACAAACCCATTGTCCCTTACGGGATTGATGATGTGTACGCTCTTGCAACTGTTGACAGTTGGGTGCAGTCCGAAATCATGTGCAAAGGATACATGTTGGATCGTCTTATTGACCCATTGTACCAAGTCTACTGTGAGACCCCACATCGAAAGAATTATGGAGATCACTAGACAAGAAGTACAGAGGTGAGGACGCTGGCTGCCATAAGTATGTGGTTGTAAAATTCCATGACTTCAAAATGGTGGATTCAAAACCCATCATGGATCAGTTGGAAGCGTTTCAGCTCATTTGCCATGAAATTGCTGCTGAAGGAATGTCCATCTGTGAGACATTCACAACTCTCAGCTTCATCCAAAAACTTCCTCCAAGCTATGCAGAATTCAAGAACTACCTGAAGCACAAAAAGAAGAAGATGGGACTTGAAGATCTCATTCAGAGGCTTCAAATGGAAGCCAGAAACCGAAATGATGACAAGCTGCTCCAAGCTAAAGAGCACAGTGTCAACGTGACAGAAATGAAAGGTAAAGGAAAGGCAATTGCTCGCTCTCCTGCTAAGTCTTCCAAAACAGCTGCAATTTTGAGGGCTTCTGGTCCAAACTTCAAGAAGAAAGGCATTGAAATCAATGCAAATGTGGAGAAATTCAAGGGAAAATGTCACTACTGCCACAAAGTTGGTCACATGACTTCTGAGTGTCGCAGTAAGATCAGAGATGAGAAGGCTCAAGCAAATCTCACTGAAGAAGATCTCGTTGCAGTGGTGACTGAAGTCAACATGGTTGAAAGCAACAACCCTTAGGAATGGTGGTATGACATTGGTGCCACCACCCACATTTTCACTGATAGGGCGATGTTCAACACCTATCAGAAAAGCAAGACTCATGAGAAGCTATTCATGGGAAACACTGCAGTCTCTAAGATTGAAGGTCGCGGCAAGGTGATTCTGAAGATGACATCCGGACGTGAAGTCACTCTGCAGAATGTGAAGCATGTGCCTGACATGAGGAAGAACCTGGTCTCGGGAACCTTGCTCATCAAGAATGGATTCGCCACAAGTCTTGAGGCGGACAAGCTCGTGATTAGGAAGAATGGGGTTTATTTGGGAAAGGAGTATGTTAAGGATGGACTGGTCAAAATGAATGTAATGACAGTCACTCCGAAAATTGTAGCTCCAAAAGTTTTAATGAACAAGAAAGAGCCAATTGCTTATTTGGTTGAGTTGTTTAATATATGACATGAAAGATTAGGCCATGTAAACTAGAAAACGATACAAAGATTAATGAATCAAGATTTAATCCCAAAATACAAAACAAGTAAACAAAAATGTGAAGTATGCGTACAGGCTAAGCTCACAAAAACGCCTCACCTTGTGTTGAAAGAACTAACAAACCTCTAGATTTAATTCACACAGATTTATGTGACTTAAAATACATACAAAGTAGAGGTGGGAAAAAGTACTTTGTGACCTTCATAAACGACTGCACAAAATATTGTTATGTATATTTATTACATAGTAAAGATGAAACCTTAGAAAAATTCAAAGAATTAAAACTCGAGGTCGAAAATAAGCTTAAAACAACTATTAAAATAGTTAAAAGCGACAGAAGAGGCGAGTATGATGGTCCATTTAATGTTTTTTGTAAAGAACATGGAATCATTCATCAAATTACAGCTCCTTACTCACCAGAATCTAATGGAGTTGTTGAACGTAAAAATCGAACTCTAAAAGAGATGATGAATGCAATGTTGCAGGAATCTGGATTACCCCAAAACATCTGGGGGGAAGCGTTGCTTACCACTAATTATATCCTCAACAAAATTCCACACAAAGTAACTGGCAAAACTCCATATGAACTATGGAAAGGTAATTTACCTTCGTATAAATACCTCAAAGTGTGGGGGTGCTTGGCAAAATTTGCGGTACCGCCACCTAAGAAGGTCACTATTGGACCTAAAACAGTGGATTGCATCTTCATCGGGTATGCACATAATAGTACTGCATATCGGTTTCTGGTACATAAATCTGAAATATCAAATATTCATGAAAATACAGTAATGGAATCAAGAAATGCATTTTTCTTTGAAGACATTTTCCCATGTAAGGAAAAACAAGGTTCAAAACAAACTCGAGAAGAAAGAGACGACGACAATGTCTCAGAAATTGAGACAAATGTTGACATTTCTATAAATGATATTTCAGAAAATGAAAAAGATGAACCTAGAAGAAGTAAAAGAACTCGAAAGGAAAAATCTTTTGGTGAAGATTTCTTAATGGCATTTTTAGTAGAAAATGATCCAAAGACTTTGGCAGAAGCCATGGCTTCACCAGATGCTTCATTTTGGAACGACGCTGTCAGATGTGAATTCGACTCTATCATGCAAAATTATACATGGTATATAACGGACTTACCACCTGGCTGCAAAGCATTAGGGAATAGATGGATAATGAAACGAAAACTAAACCCTGATGGAACACCTGGTTTATACAAAGTTAGGCTTGTAGTTCAAGGATTTCGACAAAAAGAAGGCCTTGACTATTTTAACACATATTCTCCAGTAACGAGAATAACCTCAATAAGGCTGATGATAGCAATCGCAGCTCTAAGAAACCTAGAAATCCATCAAATGGATGTAAAACCCGCCTTTCTAAATGGTGAATTAGAAGAGAAAATCTACATGAAACAACCTGAGGTTTTTGTTATTCCTGGACAGGAAAACAAAGTATGTCGACTTGTAAAGTCACTTTACGGGCTTGAACAAGCTCCTAAAAATTGGCATGAAAAATTTGACAATGTAATGATGTCAAATGGTTTCAAAATTAACGAATGTGATAAATGCATATACTACAAAACTACCAAAAATGCGTATGTTTTGCTATGTCTATATGTAGATGATATGCTCATTATTGGAAGCAATAAAGATATTATCAATCACACAAAAAACATTCTCAAAGGGAAATTTGAGATGAAGGATATGGGATTAGCAGATGTTATTCTCGGGGTTAAAATCACAAGAACTTCAAATGGAACTATCTTAACCCAATCTCACTATGCTCAAACAATATTAGATAGATTTAAAAACTACTCTAATAGTACGACAAAAACTCCGTTAGATCCCCAAATGCACTTGACAAAGAATTCAGGTGAAGCGGTTTCACAAAACGAGTATGCACGAGTGATTGAAAGTCTCATGTACTTAACCAATTGTACTAGACCAGATCTAGCTCATGCAGTAAATGTACTTAGTCGATATACAAGTAATCCAGGTCATACACACTGGAAAGGTATAACGAGAGTTCTCAATTACTTGCGCTACACCAAAAATTTTGGGCTTCACTATGGTAAAGAACCAGCAGTTTTAGAAGGATACAGTGACGCTAACTGGATATCAGATTCTAAAAACTCAAAATACACAAGTGGATACGTCTTTACACTAGGAGGAGCAGCTATATCATGGAAGTCTACCAACCAAACAGTGTTAGCCAGATCCACCATGGAATATGAGTTCATTGCCTTAGAAAAAGCAACGGAAGAAGCTGAATGGCTTCGAAATTTTTTGGAAGATATTCCCATGTGGGAGAAACTTGTACCAGCTATAAGAATACATTGTGATAGTCAATCAGCTATAGCTCGGGCTCAGAATAATCTCTACAATGGCAAATCTCGTCACATCAGAAGACGACATAAGACCATTAGACAACTTATCTCAAATGGTGTAATCACAATAGATTATATCAAATAGGCTGACAACCTAGCGGATCCATTTACTAAAGGTTTGCCACGAGATATTGTCGCTAAATCATCAAAAGGAATGGGTTTAAAGCCTATAACAAATGAGGATGCTTGATTGCAACCCTACCTATCATGACTGGAGATCCCAAGATGTAGGTTCAAAGGGAAAACAAAATCAAACAAAATCTAATAAAAGCACTATGAGACAAAATAGTCTCTTCCCAACTCCTAAGATGATAAAAGTGTTAATGAGAGAAGGATAAGCATAAGCTTTTAATGATTCCATAGCTTCTAAAGCGGAGTATTACTCAATACTTTTCATGGTCAATCACCTAATGAGTGTGAAATGAGGCCGTTTCTTGGAGAATTAATGTAAGGCTATATTCTCTAAGTTCACTCATGAAAACTAGGAATAGTTCAGGGCCACAATGAACACAATAGAGAACTAAGTTCTACGAGAAAATGAAGCTGCGTTATGCATGTTGTCTCGGTCTACATAAAACACCGGTTGGTTCAAGACATCATGTTCACCTTCTGGTAAAGTAAACCCGACAGATATTAACTATGAGTGGTTCAAGGCTTAAAAATGCCACCAACTCAAACACAGTGAATTTTTCGCAAACACTCTCGATATGTTTGTCTAGTCTAGTTAGGATTAGAATAAGTATAATATTTAGAGTTTATCGAGTCTGCATATAGTCTGCATATGTTTAGAGTCATTTCTATTCATGTGGGGGAATTTTGGATAATAAGTGAAAGAGAAATGAATGGGCTTAGCCTAACACTTTACAATGTCATTTGACATGTGGTATTTCTCCCACATCGGAGAGATGAGGCAAAATGGAGATATATATATATATATATATATGTCTCCACACATACCTTGGTTCAAATGAGTCAAGGGAAGAGATGGCTCCCCACGCGCGCGCCGCCGCTGCCGTCCGGCCGGCTCGGCTCGGCTCGGCTCGGCTCGGCGTTGGTATGGGCTTGGGCTTGGGCTTGGGCTTGGGCTTGGGCTTGGGCTTGGGCTTGGGCTTGGGTCTTGGGTCTTGGGTCTTGGGTCTTGGGTCTTGGGTCTTGGGTCTTGGGTCTTGGGTCTTGGGTCTTGGTGGAGGGCATCCGGCCCAATAAGAAGTATCTTTTTGGACCAAGTTAAGCTCAACGTTTTGCCATTTTAATTCCAAAAACAGCATGATGTTTTTGTGTAAACGACGCGTAGTTCATCTTAAAACGACACGAAGTTTATCTGTTCGAAATGGATCAGTACGAGTTAGCAGAAGAGAGTCTTGCGGAGAAAGTTTCTCAACTCACCACTCCCGAGATTCCCGAGAGATTTTCGCTACCATTTCGAAAAACTGCTCCACGACTCTTCTTTATAAAACTCGTTTCCTCCTTCCTCATTTCTCAAGTTTTTTCACAACGAAAACCAGCAATCGTAATCCCAAAGTATAAATTTATTTCTTAGAGAGTGTTCGTAGATTATTAGTTCGTTAGGGACGTTCATGGGTGAAGCGTGTATCGTCTACCATGGTTGTATCCTGGGACTCTAATTCGTACATGTCCGTCTCACTACGGAGCGAATATTAAGAGTTGAGGAAAGAGATCCGTCTCGACTCCATGTTTATTTCTTGAAAACGTTTTTCTACTCGATTTTCATTTCGTCTTTTCGAATCGTATATTTCCTTAACATCGCTTTATTTTTATCGTTTATGTCAATTCGATTTTCTGGCTTCTACACTCCATCCTCGTTTATCGCCGCTCAAGTCTTCTCCAGTGCTCCTTTGTGGTAGTTGCAGAGGGAAGGTGGTTTGTGTTTCAGTTTGTTTCTTTGGCCCTGTAAGAAGTTCTGTTATACCCTTCTTGGTTGGTTCAAGTTTCTGGATCTATGGCTCTTCTTGGCTATGGGAATCAGTGTTGGTAGTAGTATACTATTTGATTTCAGGTTGTCCTTCTTCAAACCAGTAGATTGGGCGGGCTTTAGTTCTTCTTTAAGCTTATTCCTAGTATAGGTGCTAACGGGTTGGTTCTGGCTGGGTGGTTCTCATTTCTTGAGCTCTGAGGTTTGTCTGTATTTTCTCGTGAGTATTATCTCAGTTCTTTGCTTGTAGTGTTATCAGCTTCCCAGTTTGCGGCTTTGTCTCCCCATCCTTGGGTTTTTGTCTTAAGAGATTTGTAACCTACCGGGTTTGGTTTCTTCAACCATATGTCACCTTTTTTATAACTCTCTGTATGATACCTTGTTATTATAATGGAATTTCTTAGTGTGGAAAAATAATATTCTTTCCGAAATATAGGATGTTTAAATTTTTTTTATGATGTTTCAAGCTTATAAAGCAAAAACATTGAGGCAGCCTTTTGAGTGATCCTTTCCGGCGCCGGAAAAGAGCTTGGACTCAAAGGAGACACCCCTCTTTGATGTGGTCTCTCTTCAAAGCTAAAGAGATTGTAAATACGAACTCAGGAACACTTTGTTTCAGCAAATGAAATCTGCGTTTTATTTATTTTGGCTTTTCTTTTATAAGTGAAGCAAACAGAACGTGAGTTCCTACATCACAAGAAGTAAATGCAAAAGTGGGAAAATGAAAAGTGCACATGGTTTACTCTGATCCTACAAACCAAGAACAGATTGGACCAAGCTTATTTGCAAATAACATAATTGAAATAAAAGAAATAAAGAGAATAACTCAAACTTGATACCTAGGATTTGGTCAGTCTCTGTCTTGCTGACTTTCTCCCCCCATATCCAACGTCTTGTATCTCATCAGTACTCTCCTTCTCAAGATGAACCTTGTCCTCAAGGTTCATGGTAAAATCTGGAAAACTTTCCTTAATCTGATCAAAGTCCTCCCAAGTTGCATCGTCTGCGTGAATCCCTTGCCATTTGATCAGTATCTCAGTTACTTTAACTTTCCCTCCTGTTGACGTGTTGTTCCAGCGAACTTGTAAGACTTCCTCCGGTCGCAGCTTCAAGGTGCCATTGTCACGTAAAGGAGGTAGAGTGCAAATGACGGTTTGCTGTCTCCAATCCAAGGTTTGAGCAATGAGACATGAAAAACAGGATGGATCTTTGTACCTTGTGGAAGACTTGAGTTTGTACGCAACTTCCCCAACTCGAGCTTCAATCGGAAAAGGCCCAAAGAAATGGTGAGACAGCTTTTGTGAGCTTCTGCGAAATAGAGTCTTCTGACGGTAAGGTTGAATGCAAAGGAGAACCCAATCACCAACTGCGAACTGTATATCTCTTCGTTTAGAGTCTGCCAGTTGTTTCATACAGTTGTTAGCTGTGACCAAATGTTGTTTCAGCTTTTCCAAAAGCTCATCGCGAGAAGCCATTTGTTTGTCCAGTTCTTCTATTATTGTGGAGCCTACTTCATATGTTGGAATCGGTGGTGGGCTGCGCCCATAAACTGCTTGAAAAGGACTCATACCCGTCGAAGAATGGAATGTCGTGTTGTACCAGTACTCGGCCCACGGAATGAATGCACTCCACTGTTTTGGATGGTGATTCACGAAGCATTGCAGAAACTGCTCAATACAGCGGTTTACCACCTCTGTTTGGCCGTCGGATTGTGGGTGATAAGCCGTTGACATTCGTAGTTGCGTACCTGACAGCTTCCAGAATTTCTTCCAAAACAAGCTAATAAAAATTGGATCACGATCACTTACAATGGATCTTGGTATTCCATGGAGCTTCATGATATTAGCCACAAACGTATTAGCAACCGTTCGTGCAGTGTACGGATGCGATAGAGGAATCAAGTGAGCTGCCTTTGTAAGTCGATCAACAACTACCATTAACGATGTGTTCCCATCAGAACGAGGAAGTCCATTGATGAAGTTCATCGAAACATCTTCGCAAACTTGGTCAGGTATAGGAAGAGGCTGCAACAAGCCTGTTGGTGAGACAAATGAATATTTAGCTCTTTGGCATACCTCACAAGCGGCGATGTATTCCCTTACGGTTTGGTGCATTGTCGGCCAGTAATATTGTCGAGCTAATCTTCTAAACGTGCGTAGAACACCCGAGTGACCTCCCATTGGTGTGTGATGGTGCTCGTGTAGAATTAGTTTGGTCAGTGCTGATGTCGGTGGAATGACAATCCGGTTGTGATAACATAAGAGCTCATTCTTCCACTCGTATGGATTACCAGGGTTTTCCGTGGCGATTTTTCCAACACATTGCAGATATGGAGCAGTGTTGTAAAGCGCCTTTATGTCCTCCCAAATAGATGATTGCTGAAAAAAGGTAGCGTTCAAAGTTGGGCTTCCGTGAACGCAAGACAGAGTATCTGCAGCATAATTAGTACGACCCGGTCTATAAGTGATTTCATAGTCATAACCCACAATTTTTTCCATCCATTTCTACTGCTCCGGTGTGAGAACCCTCTGCTCCAGCAGGTACTTCAAGCTGCGTTGGTCAGTTTGGATAAGGAAAAGTCTACCCAAAATATATGGTCTCCATGTCCTGATCGCTATCACAATTGCGAGCATCTCTCGAGCATAAGTGGACCAAGATTGCTTAGAAACCTCTAGTGTCCGACTCATAAAGGCTATAGGGCGATCATTCTGTGATAAAAATGCTCCAATACCCTCGCCTGATGCATCAGTTTGAATTACGAAATGCAGAGAAAAATCCGGTAAGGCCAGTGTTGGTGTGGTTGTAAGAGCCTGTTTCAACGCCACGAATGCTTTGTTTGCCTCTGCGCTCCAGGAAAACTGTCCCTTGCGTAGAAGATTCGTCAAGGGTCAGGCGATAATTCCATAGTCTAGAACCAATTTGCGATAATACCCTGTGAGCCCGAGAAAGCCTCTTAATTCATTAACTGTTATAGGAGTTGGCAAATCCAGCATTGCCAAAATTTTGGATCTGTCAACCTTGACCCCTTCTCCGCAAACAATGTGACCCAAGTATTCCAGCTTCATCTTACCAAACTCACACTTCTTGTACTTTACGGCCAGCTGATGTTGTCGAAGTATCTCGAACACTGCTCGCACATGCTGTATATGCTCCTGGAGGGAAGAGCTGTATATGAGAATATCATCGAAAAAAAACCAGAACTGACTTACGGCCAGAAGACTGAATTCATCACAGCTGTAAAGGTAGATGGAGCGTTGCATAGCCCGAAGGCATCACCAAATATTCGTAGTGACCGTTATGTGTTCTGAATGCGGTCTTTGGAACGTCTGCTGGGTGCATGAATTTGGTGATAGCCTGCTGTGAGGTTGAGTTTAGTGAACACAGAAGCACGGTTTAATTCATCAAGCATATCATCAACTGTCGGAATTGGAAATTGGTCTTTGATGGTTGCTGCGTTGAGAGCTCGATAATCCGTACAAAACCTCCAAGACCCATCTTTCTTCTTGACAAGGAGAACTGGTGAAGAGAACATATTCGAACTCGGCTTAATGATGTCGGATTGTAACATCTCTGAAACTTGTCATTCAATCTCATCTTTCTGGTAGTAGGCATAACGATACGGACGTACGTTTATAGGATCCGTACCTTCCTTTAGTCGGATTCTGTGTTGAATATCACACTCTGGAGGTAGCTTTGTTGGTGTTACTGGACTGATTGGTACTGGACTGAGATACACTTTTTGCAAATATGGTGTGTCCTTGTCAGGCCTCCTTGGAGATGGACTCATAAGCTACACTTTGGACTTTGGAGATTGGAAGCATGTAAGCTCTGTAAAATAACCTCCATATCGGCCCATTGAAATTGCATTGTTTGGGCTCGCCAGTCACATAGAGTTGGGCCCAATGACTGTAACCATTGGACTCCCATAACCAAATCCAAGCCCACCAAGGGTAGTGCGTAAAGGGTTACGGAGAACGATGCACCCCCATTGATACCGGAACAACTTCATACTTTTGTCGACATAGTAAGGACGCTCTGTTGGCTACTCGAACGGTGAACTGCGGTGTTGGTGTCGGAGTCAGATTCATCCCCTTGGCGACTTTAGCATTGATGAAATTGTGGGTCGACCCGCTATCAATCAACGCCACAAGTCCATGTTTGCGAATTGAAGCACGAATTTGTGTGGTGCTCATATTATCCCACTCTGCCAACGCATACATGGTGATCTCTGGTTTGTCTTCCTCAGTAACATTTCTCCTCCTAGTCGGTGTCATCATCGTGTTCCCCTTCCATGATAAACAATTGGGGTTGCTTACATTTGTAGCCAGGTGTGTATCGTTCATCGCAACTGAAACAAAGTCCCAAGCTGCGTTTCTTGTTTAGTTCCTCCCAATTGAGTTTTTTGGTGTTTGAGATGATGGTTCTCGATTTTGGAAACGGTTTGTTCTGCCCAGAAGGTCAAAAAGCCGTTCGTATGGCAATTGAAGCAGTCTTCTGGTGTTGTAACTGTCCATCCATCAAACGTGCATAGTTGAAAATCTCCTTAAAGGTTTTGGTTTGAACATCCGGATACCATCAGCTATGGCTGTTTGAAGTCCGCCCATGAATGTCCCAACCAAAGCTCGCTGAGTCCAACCGTGAACTTTGTTTTACAGGCGTTCCAACTCTTGTACGTAAGCATCCAAAGTTCATGTTTGTCAAACCCTTGATAATGCTTCATGGAAATCTTCCCCATCAGTAAGTCGAAAGCGTGCCCATAGTTCCTCTTCAAAGACACCCCATGTGATCAAAATTTGATCCTCATAGAGTGCCTTCGAAATCGCTTGCCACCACTCGTTGGAACTCCATCGAGATGGAAGGAAGTGAAACTGATTTGTTGTTCGGGTGGTGTATCTTGATACTCAAAGTATTGTTTGACCTTGCTCACCCACTCTGTTGGGTCACGTCAAAATCTTGGAAACTCCAACTTGACATGTTGATGGGTTTCAATAGGTGTTGCAGCGGCGAACGGGTTGACCTGCTCCCCTCGTTGGTTTGCTACATATGTTTGGTTGTGACGTTCAGGTGGTGTTGGACTTCGTCGTGGAACACTCGAACCACTTTGGTCATGGTTGCTTGAGACGACCTCCATGAGACGGTTGAATTTCTCGTCAAAGTCTCCTTTCATGTCCATCATAGCCACCGTCAGTTTCTGCATTTCGTCTTGCATCAGTCCGGTACTTGACTCCAAATCCTCAAGTTGATCTTTCGTGGTAGCCATGTGCTCGAAAGGTACTTCTGGAGCAACAACTTGCTTCCTTTTTCGCTTAGATCTTCTTAAAGTAATGATGACGTGTTTGGTGAATCGGAAAAAAATAAAAGATAGTAGGCTCTGATACCACGTTGATGCGGTCCCTCTTCAAAGCTAAAGAGATTGTAAATACGAACTCAAGAACACTTTGTTTAGGCAAATGAAATCAGCCTTTTATTTATTTTGGCTTTTCTTTTATAAGTGAATCAAATAGAACGTGAGTTCCTACATCACATGAAAGAAATGCAAAAGTGGAAAAATGAAAAGTGCACATGGTTTACTCTGATCCTACAAACCAGGAACATATTGGACCAAGCTTATTTGCAAATAACAGAATTGAAATAAAAGAAATGAAGAGAATAACTCAAACTTGATACTTAGGATTTGGTCGTCTCTGTCTTGCTGACTTTCTCCCGCCAATCCAACATCTTGTATCTCATTACTCTTCCTCTTCTTAGATCCGATTTGTTCATACCTTTTGCTATGTTTGTTACCGTGGTTACTACTGTTGAAACTTGACGGCGAGAAGCCTCGTTCCTCACAACGAGACAGATGAACGACTCCTTAAACCACCCCTTTCAGCGACTATATCCTTCTGGGTGGTCTTCTCTTCAGCGACGGTCTGATATTCTACATCGAAGGCTCGAGTCTCGATTCTTCTCAACAAAACCGCTCTCTTCCGAGGAGTTTCTACACAGCTAAGCTACACCAACCAGACCGTATCTGTTGGCTGCAATGTATATCTCATTGCAGTTTGGTTTCTATCTTCTCCTAGGAAGAGAAATCTTCAGTCATACGCTTTTTCCTCCGATTCATTGTACCTTCTCTCCAGCAAATTGGAGGGAAATTCTGATCTACCTCTCACAGTGACCCGATAGTTCTAGTGTGCGTAAACCTTCATATCTTGACACACCTTGTCCTACGAGCCCCTCCCCACCTTTGGCAAAGATCTATGACGGTTCTTTTGTCAACCGACAATGGCTAGAAATTTCCTCCATCACCGGATCTCTCCTCCGTATTTGTACCCTCCAAACCCGTTAGTCTCCTATGTGTGTTCTCATAAATGCTGCAGTATCCGAATGCCTACAACTCACGCTATCGTTCTCTCCATTGTGTGGTCTAACAAGATGCACACATCAGACTTAGAAGCCTAGGGTTTTTGGCCCGGCCCAGCTACTATTAAGATTTTTATCAAAAGGTCAGCCCACTCTCCATCTCACTGAAATTCAGTTAATTGATGAAGGCTCAGATTTGCTATGCGTTTTAGTCCATTATTGAGAGACAATAAGTCTCTACTGCAAGATGTGGATGCGAGATTATTGACGATGATGTTTGCTGGTCTCAAACCTGTCTCTTTCCAATCCACATCATTAAGAAGTCTCGAGGACTTGACTTTCGATGGTGTTATATTGGTAGCGGAACTTTCATGGATACAACTTCTATAAATCATTATAATTATGATGCATTATGTCTCATCAGACAACTCCTTCCTTCGATTGTTTTGTCCATATTGTGCTTTTAGGCGTCAAATACATATATGCAATCAGATATATTATTAGCTTAAACCGTCTCACCGTCCTCCTCGTCAATATTATGCTTGCCGATGCGTTTGAGATTCACGTAATCTCTTTGGTAAGCCTTGTTAGTTTTAGAGCTGATCATGCTTGTTTGAATGTCAAATCAAACCAGTTAGGACTTTGTACTCTCGATGTTGCCTATAATTCTTTAGTTTCTCACTAAAATATTTGCCATTGAACATTTTAATTTTTTTCATGGGTGCATCAACGTCGTTTCATTCGCGTATCATTTATTCTTTTGAACAATCGCTTTAGGGTCTAAGGTGGAGCTTCTCCATGAGTTTCTTCATACTGCTGAGAATGATTCGCCCCTTAAAGGCTTTATCTTTTTATTTACTATAGTGCTTTCAATTTTCGTTCTATTGCCGAGTATGCCTCTAGGATATTCTATTTGCTTGTAAACTTTGATGTTCACTGAGCTTTTATAATATAAGTTTGCACAAGAAAAAAAGAAAAATAATTTTTGATGTTCCACTATGCCAGCCGTTTTTATACTTTAAGGTAATTTTGTGACCAAATATGAGGTTGGTTTATAATATATTTCAATTTTGAGTTAGGTTTTTAATTTATTGTATGTGCGAATCACAGACATGCTTACCATGTCCATTTCTAGTTGCGATTTTTAATTTGGCTCTTGTACGGGTTGATTTTGGAGATTGTGCAAGACGTTCCTAGATTTTGTGTATAGGGATATTCATAGGTGTAAAATTCTGCTTCCTTAACCATGGTTTCGAATGATAAAACAGTTCAATCGGTGCAGATCAATAAGATCATGCAGATCAAACGGATCATGCATGAAAGATGCAGATCAATCAGATCAAATAGTTATTATAGTTTTCAATAGTAAAAATAGTTCAAATAAAGTAGATTATAAGTTTTAATAATGAAATTATAATAAAATATATCAAAATGCATAATATATAAATAGAATACATAAATAACAACAACACCAAAAATCGAATACTACTACACTTTAAAAATCAAAATATGAAAACATTAAAATTTAACGAAATATTTCTCTTCCATTAGTATACATATTTAAATTATATTACTATATATTTTCATAATAAATATTATAACTAAAACACACATCATATAAATAAAATAATTTAAATAAATGAAAATAATATAAGACGCAAATGAAAAGAAAATTATGTAGACAATGATAGTTTTTATATTGTTAGAGTTGTAAGTAAAATAAAATGAAAATATTGTATTTATAAAAACAAATAAATATATTTTAAAATTAAATATTGGTAACAAAATTATTTATTAGCCAAGAAAAGAATAAAAAGAACAAACCAAATGTATAATGGGTAAGATATGCATGCAGATCTTTCATTTTTTCTGAAAAAAAAAAGTCAATTCTCTCTTTTTTTTTTAGAAAAAGACCAAAAAATTAAACTATATATAGATCTCCCGTTATCTATAATTTTTTTTTTAAAATGAAGGTGAATGTGTGAGATATTCTCAGCTTATTAACTGGGAAATTTCAGTTCCAGCACAAGTTTGATACTACTTTTTAAATTTACCATTAATGAATTATTATTTTCAAAAATACCATAAGTTTATGATGAATGTAAACTAAACTAATTTTTCTAAATATTTATAAAACATTTAGAAACTCAACCCCACCCCATAAACCTTAAACAATAATCACTAAAGTGTAAACTCAAATGATAGTATATTTTTGATTGAATGTATTTTTGAAAAGAGATACTTAACTTGTGGTATTCTTAACAATTTCTCTTAATTATTCACCGGTACTTAAGTGGTTGATGAGTTTTATCTTTAAAACTGTATTTTTTTAAATGTGATTTAAACTCAGAAAAATAGATTGAAGTGGACGTAACTCAGTAAATATCTATCCTATTAATTTAGAGTTCCACTTGAATTTTACCATAGCATAGTTTTGAATCTAATAGACATCTAATCTTCTAAAATAGACTCTTAAATTTATCTATTGAAAGTTATCATTTAACATTTTGACTGTTTCACGTTAATTAGTGTATTACATAATTTATAGTACCATTTAATTAAAAACAGATATTGATAATTATTCCTATTACTCAACTATCCATCTATATTCATAGTCTTTCATATCTTACCTAAATATAGCAACTTCAACAGAATATAATAATCAGAATATGCTATATTTTTTAAAAAAAGTAATCAAAATATACTTTTGATTTAAAAAAAATAGAAATAGAAATAGTTTTAGTTATATATAATTTTTAATGTACAAAAAAATATACTCGCCCTTTCAAGAGTGGGTCAAAATCTAGTGTTACTTAATATGAATTTAGATACCGTGTGATATTATTGGGAAATTATAAAAAAATATCACTTTTCTAGTACCACTTTTCATATTTACCTTAATCATTTTTAATTTTATTTTTAAGAGGAAAAAATACACTTATAACCCTTAGGTTAATTAATTTAAGACTTGGGGTTTAGAGTTGAGGGATTGGTAGGATGGGGTAGGGTTTAGAAATGTAAAATTTAAAATTCTAATTAATTTTTTAAAAAATTGCTTCTTAAAAAAAATAATATTTATGAAAATGTCTCTTTAATCTTTAATGAAGATAAAATTGAAAAATGGTACCAATATTTATGAAGATTCCCCGATATTATTCCTTTTGGACTACTTAATATTATTTCATCTAATATATTACACTATATTATTTAACTAAGGTGTGTTCACGTAGCACAGTCGATGCATTTATGTTTTATGACTATCAATAATATTTACCTTTTGATATATTTCCACAAATACACTCATAGACATAAAAGCACATATACTTAAGAAACTTCACTTATATACTATAAAATAAAAGTATAAATCATATATTATATAAATATAAATTACATATATATATGATATTACATAGAAGACATATTTGACAATCATATACAACTATAATTTTATAAAGAGTTTATAATGGGCAATTTTTATATTTAGTCATTTATAACACTAATCAACATGACTATATGATTGTCGAATACCACTATATTTTTACATGATAATACAAGGATATAGTTTAATATAATTTAACATTTTATAAAAAATATAATTTAAAAATATTTTGAATGTAAATACTATAATTATTGTTTCACAAAATATATTTTGTACCACGATTTTAGTTCACCTTAAAATGGAATATACATATGCTAAAATTAAACTACTAAGTAATAACTAAAATTGTGTATATCTTCTTAACAAATTCATTGAAAATCTAATCCCATCTGCCATCTTCTAAACATGTCTCTCCATTTCTTCCTTCTGAGCATGGGGATATTGATATGGTCGGATATTAATTGAACCAGTTTATTGTGTTAAAGCAGTCGCATGCTATCTATTCCTGATTGGAAGCAGCTGTGTAGAAATAGCAAAGACATCTTGTATTGCTCAAATAATGTCTTGATGATCTCTGGTGTTTCCTATTTTGAGGACTCCAAAAGCGGTACCATTATAGGCGTAGAGAACACAAGTACATTTTGGTGGAATGCAATGATGGATCTTTATAAAGAGTAACATGGCAACATTGGTAAGAAAAGATAGTTTATGTGTCTCCCATATCCTCTCACACTTCCCCAATGTGAGAGGCCATTGAACTTTGAGTATGATATCAGCACTTCCCAACTCCTAGACTATAAAATCTGTTGTAAAATCCACATTAGCTACTACGAAATAAATCTTAGGAAAGACCCCGAAACCAGAGACTGTTACCCATGTGCCTAACTGTTATTGATGAATAGTCCTCAACCTTGCTCTCTTAGCTACAGCAGGAGCATTGAAATTTTGGGTTTCCGCACTGTCCAACATGACTACAGTCTCCACCTTACCAATATCACCTTTGATTTTTGTTGTAGTCACAAAAGGAACACCCAAAATACATTCAAAGATAACTCATTCAGCTCTGTGATAGTTCCATTCTAATCTTGAAAGGTATCAACCAACTCAACCTCGCAACCATCTATCACTGTCAAAACTTGCAAATGTTTGTTGGGGCATGATCAAAACTATACCTTTCATCATATTTATAGCATAGTCTATTCTTCTTTCGATATTTATACTCTGCTAGTGATAATTATCTCCCCTCAATCACTCATGAAATTGTATTAGACTTTGGAGTAAATTTATCAGTATTATTCCATCAATTCAACGAAACTGGTTTTGTCTTCCTTAGCTTGACATAGTAATCCATCTTCTATCTCCAAAACGGTTGCAATCATATGAGGCAGCTTACAAAGTTCCTTCAATCAAATATTATCCTTCAACTTTAGCGTCAATCAATTTTTAAGGATTGCTTACAAAATCTCGTCATCTACACCAATAACTTGAGAAGATAATTCGTAAAATTGTTGTAAATATAATGCTACTGGTCCAAATTGAAACAATGCTGCCAAACTATTTTTTTCAAAGAATGCATACGAGGATTACTAAACCGTGTCAATATTTTTTTGAAAGAAGTCTAATTTGCTTCTAGAACATGTTGTTTTTCCCGTAGAAACCAACTAAGAACCGCACCTTCTAAACTCATCGAAACCAACTACATTTTCTGATCCTCTGTATATTTACCATGGCGAAAGAACCGTTCAAATCTAGCAATCCAACCATGAGGATTCTTCCATCAAACACATGCATATCCATCTTTTGGAATTGAGTATCGCGAGTAGGCAACATAGTAGCTATACTATTCGGATTTGTGAACAAAATATTATGGCTAGGTTTTGAGGTCGAAACGTTAACCTGCATCGGAAGATTCTCTCGATTTTGAATCGGTGTTAGCATCTCCTATATCGAAGGTAATCAATCGTTGATTATTTTCAACAACGCTGTCATCGTCTCTTGCATCGATTGATCAATCGCTATAGCTTACCTCTCCACCTTTGACTGCGGCTGAACCGACGCCTCCACCGCTTGAGCCAACTTATCAACATGAACCTATGAATGTGCGACGGCATCGTTGAGCTCATCCACTCGTTGAAACTTCTCTTCCAATTTTTTCGTCATTGCGATGAACAATCAATCGAAGACGTCACTCACACCAGGTTGTTAGATTCCAGTTGTATAATATGTGTAACTGTATAACATATTAGATACAGCCTCTCACGAGCTAACCGTAAACACTCCAAATTAAATCTCTCCTTTCAATGTTTGACCAATCAAATGATGATTGTATCCCTTTGCTATTACAGAGTATTTATACTACTACAAAGCTTCTCTTTGATCCATAGTCTCTCCAACTTCGTAGTTTCTTCAGTTTAAATCCTTCCCTCTTCTTTCTTCTTCCTATGATAAACCTTACAAGGCATATCAATTCCCTTTTTTTGCAACTGTTTCTTAGGTATGTTGATGATGGTTTTGTTTGATACTTCTGCTTATCTATTGTCTTGAGGGCACTTTGGTGTGTATTTGCTCACTCTGATATTCATTGTTCACAAAATCCTTCAAACATAATTGGGAGGAAGTACAATATTGTTGATTGTGACAATCTTGTATGCAAGGCCATGACAAGATATTTCCAAACAAAGTAAATATGTCAAAATGAGAAGGAACCGCCTTTAGTCTGATGTTGGTAGTGGTCATACAATATCCATTGTCCATCTCATTAATGAATACTATGCAGTTGTTGTTGTCAAATATTAAGAAAGGGAATTCTAGATAAGGATTACCTTACTAAACCGTCATTATCTTAATATTTCCTATTTATCTCTAGGTTTAGGACGAAGCTATATCAGTGTCGAAGTGATAGGTTTTAGAAATCCGTGGAGTAAAGTTACTGTGATGTGTCTACGATACATGTTATAGATTTATTTTATAATATTACATGATACATTAAGTATTATAGTGTCATGTGATGCTGGTGGCACATAATGTAATATTGCTAGTTATGAAAGGGTACTCTTAAATAAGGGCTGAGAGAGCATGAGAAGCCGCCACGTCAGCATAATGGCATTGTTGTAAATAATCTACCAAATTAAAGTTATTTATTAAATTTGTTTCTCTTTTAATAATAAAGGATTCCTCAAACGTAGAAGAAAAGTAAGTTAACTATACCGCTTCTCAGTTGCTAATATTTGAGCTCGTGATATCGAAGACTCTCCTCTCTTTTGGGTGTCCACTTTTTTTTTTCTTTTGGTCAAACCATACTTGCATTGATCTTAAATATGTCTAAATTCCATCAAAGAAGGATACATAGAGGCTACGAGAGCCATACAAAAAACAACAATAAAAAAAAGATAAAATGGTGATACAAATCACAAAACGAAACCATATGAACTCGTATCACAACGGTGTCATAAGCTTCTTGAAAGATCGCATCTAGTGTAACCGGTAGGACCACACACACTGCACCATACGCAGAGAAGAGCATTCGATGGGAGGAAGATCCTTGCAATTCCAACGATGTTTGTTCATCCAATTCACTCCATAAAAGAGGAAACATTAGGAAAGGAGACTGCTTCAAACGGGGGACAAACGGGAAATCATACCCCATGAAAACTATATTCATCGGGCTAAAGATGACAATGAGTTTCTCTTCAACCTGCTACCAAGAAGAGAGATACAAAAACGCAACACCAACAGCCGGAATGGAACCCGTAAAAAACCTGCATACTGCAGTAGATCGCACCAAGACGATATAGGTGCCACTAGGGGTCGCAAAGGTAGAACCAAATGAAACTAAGTCCATTGGTACATCACAAACTAAAGTCATGAACCCCAATTCCAACATTACCCGCACAAATAGCTGTCTAGACCATTTACAGTAGCATAAATGGATAAATAACTAACATGAACATGGATGACCTTACTACGAGGAGAGGCAGGGAGTTCGGCACAAGAACTAAGTGAAAGCCAATCGACACACCCAAATAGATACATGTATACCACAGGAAATAGAATCCTGTAGGCAAATGAAGTGTCACTAGCGGACACAGGGACACCAACACCATTCTTTGTCTCCATCCTAGATGTAAACGTTGAGATCTTGATAAGAGCTTGAGGAGATGGTGGAGTCTCGTCATAGGTGAAAGTGGCAAGGAGTGGTGACTGTCATAGCGTACTAGATGCAGTTAAGGACATACTCATTTCTACGGTTCATGTCAAGACAAAAGATCAACTCGCGGATATCTTAACCAAAGCACTCGGCCGTCCGCAATTTGAAGCTTTATCTTCCAAGTTGGGTGTTCAAGACCTTCACTCTCCAACTTGAAGGGGTGTATTAAAAAAGGAAATCCTATATAAGGATTACCATACTAAACCGTCATTATCTTATGTAATATTTCCTATTTATCTCTAGATTTAGGTCGGCTTATACGTTGTATATATACCCTTGTCCATCGTTGATATTAACACAAGTCGAGAGATTACAATATCATCTCAAGTTTACATCAAACTCGTGGTGGGCATATGAATTATAGAGCCGTATTGTTGATGTTTCTTACATCGTACTACACATTTCTCACAATCGAGATCATGGTCGACCAGAAATAACTTCTTCTTTTTCTGAGAACTAGGGCTCAACCAGTAGTCAGCCTTGTTGCTTATGACACAGTTAGTATTTTTCAATATACACACTTATTTCGTCATTTATGTTTACATTGAATTAATTACGAGCATATATGTTTGCAATTACTAAGAGAGCATATTTATTTTTCATCACTATAAGTAACACCATAAGATTTTATATTACATTAAGCTTCAACTTAAAGTACTTGCTGACACATAACAGACACAAACACTTGGTAATGATCTAAAGCTTATTCTAAGTGAAAACCGTTACAACAAGCTTTGGCATGTGTTGGTCTGCACTTTTTTGGTAAGCAGAAATAAAAACTATAACACTTTACACGAACTCATTCTCCATCTTCAACATTCCTAAAGTTTCCCCCGCTTAATGACGATATTCCTTTATAAGCACCCCTCCATAGAGTTGGACGGCCTCGTCGCAGGTTATAGCCCTCCCTTTCGGCCCCTCAAACCGGTTGCCATGTCCCATAGGAGGGCTAGCACCACCGAGGTATTGGATATGTTCCTTGGGGTGAGAAACAACAGGTTCTTTTGTGGTTGGCTCGTTTGAGTACTGATAAATGACTCGGCGGCAACTAGCAGTATTGGTTCCCTCTTTTACGGTAAAAACTTTAGGACCACCATATTCGTGAAAGTTTTGATAAAAACGACGAGCAAACTCGTCTTTGGGGACATTTAGTACTGGAGAAGTTACTTTCTGTGACTTACCGTACACCTTATCGACCATTTCAAAACCCTTTTGAGCGATCCTTGTATTCTTATCCTTCTGAAACATTGCCATTTGAAGAACAAAGAAGATAGAAAGGTGTTTTGTTTCTATGTGTTATCTTCGTTTCTTTGTTTTCAGTTTGATTTGCGAAAGAGAGCTAATGAGTAATGACCTTTATATAGAAAAGGCTTCTCCGTTACTGCAAGAACCTAACATAATCTTTTAACACGACCTTTAGATTACTTTTCTAGGGAAATATACTGGTTTATGTATTATTCGCTTACACTTGTTTTCTTTGAGCTTATCCAATGCTTAATAAAGAAGTGTAAGATCTGAAATATATATTCACAATCAAAGAATTTATCTACACGTGTAACCATCACAAGCATGTTCATGGGATCGAGTATAACTAAATTGCATTAGTCATTGATACTCTAATAGTGGGTATCTCCTTCAAAGGCTCATGGACGGTTTGACGGCCTGCTCTTTCTTATACATTAGATTACTCTTATATTGAGCAGTGGTAACTTTAAAAGTTACTCCTTCCATTTCATATTAAATATCGTTGTAATTTTTTTTTTTTACAAAATAAATATCGTTTTCAACTTTCGATGCAAAATTTATTAATTTTATGGTGTAATTTATTTTTCTATTGGTTGAAATATGGTTAACTGTATAGGTAATTGTGTTTTTTATATAAAATATGTAAAATTATTTATTTCTTTAATCTATGTAAATTAGATTACGTTAGCTTGAACTTAATTTTTTCTTGTTTGCTTGTTGTTAGTTCCTTTAGCTTAATCTAATTCTTTTAAGTCATCGCTAGTTTCACCGCTAAACCGAATTATGTAATTGTTCCGACCTCTTTTGGGATATATTATTAAAAGAAAAAAAAATCGCATGGGTTTACCTGAATGCAATCAAAATCTGACAAAGTAAAGAATTTTATTAAAATATTAAGAAACATAATTCATGCTTATCTTTTACCATATCTAACCCAGATATCTGCCTAAAGCAACTCATGAATCTAATCCAGATATTTTGAATAATTTAGATATTCCGTTCAGGAAAAAATATATATCTCACAGACTGTTTTCATGCATATTTGTTGTGTGTATACATTTTGTTGACGATAATAATTTTTTTCTTCAAGAACCAAAAAATGAGTACCTGCCTCGTGGAATCGTGGCTAGAGAGGCATATGCTTTTTCCAAGAATTATTATCATGACACCTTTTAGAAATAACTATTTCATATCAGAGACACAAAAGTCTTCCTATTGTAGCATCTCCCAAAGTTCACACCAACGCTATTTCGGGAGAATTTGCTACTCTCTCGGCCTTCACGTACCAGGCGGTTATATATTCACATCACGAATAGTAAAAGAAGAGAGTATGCGTCTGCATGGTCGAATTCGAATGACCAACAAATCGGTTTACATATTCGGATCAGATATTTTCTATGGTATATATTTCTCTATTTCACAAGACAGGAAGGTTTTGAATTTCTTTTCTTGTGAGTTGTGATATATAATTACGGTTCTTTCTAATGGGCCTTTATAAATAAAAGCTTTTAAAAATGTATTTTCAGCATTATTACTATGTTCCCTCGGGGAATTAAAATATGAACTTAGAATGATTTTTTTTTCTTGCCAAGCATTTAAAATTATTTAATCATGAGTCTATCTCTCCACCTTTATATGTTCAAAAGTTAACAGGGGTTCAAATATCTACAAAGTATATAATCATTTAGAAATTATAAATGAAGATTGCTATCTAGTCTGAATATATATATATATATGGCAAGCCGAAACTTCTTTTATGCAGCTTTAACAAACAAAAACAAAAACAAAATTTATCTGCTAATTATGAATCTATCTATCTACCTCTATCTGTTCAAAATTTTACAGGGATCCAGATATTTACAAATTATATATGATTTTGGGTCATAAATGAAGATTGGTATCTTGTCTGAAAATACATTATGCCAAGTTGAAACTTCTTTTATGTAGCTTTAACAAAAACAAGAAATTCTTTATACACCAACTGATATATTAATGCTAGAAATATTAAGATTCTCTTATAGGGGAATAATTGTAGAGTTGAATAGAGTTTCTGAAAAGCAGATATAAATGAAGAAAAAATTGGCAAAATAGGACACTCTCAACTTTTATTTGTCTATTTAAGACTTTTGATATTTTGGACCATTTTGGACAAGTTTTACCCATGTTGTAGAAAAAATAGTAAACTAAATTTTAAAAATAGAGAAAAATATCAAAATTATTGGAAACACAAGTATGACTACATATATGTTTAAAATTATTTAAAAAAATTTGTGTAATCATATTTTATTTTATATCCTAGGTGACGATAGAATACGCATTCTGGCAATTTACGATCTTTAGAGTTCGGATTCTAGGTTCTATACATAGATCTATCCAGAAAATATAACGCAACCTAAACATTCTTGTATATTCTAACTCACCTAGAAAACGTGAGTTTATATTCTAGGAAGATATCGTTAATCTACAAATGGTTTGATTACAATTAATAGCCATTACTCTACGATATAAATATTTTTATTTATGTGTCATAACTTGTACTACCTTTTAACTTCTGTAACGCATGAGGAAGAATAAACTTTCCACCCACTCTACATTGTTCTGCTCGACGTATAACACATATTCTAGGCGAATCTACGAGAATATGGCAACTTCCATAATTCGGTTATAGTGTTTCCTAAATCTACACTAAATCTACCCTAAATCTCTCATAGTATATTCTCTCCCACATTTTTCTCCTTCACACACGATCTCTCTCTTTCGTTCTTTGTTCCCTATCTTCTTCATCGACAACCATCTCTTCTCTCTATCATGGTTCTAATCTATGTTAAATCTGGTGTATGGATGTGTAGTTGCAGTGACCAGTGGAGTTTCGTGGTTGACAAAGAAAGGCGTGGTTGAATGGTAACATTAGAAACTACTACTCGGTTGGAGGAGCTCAAGATCACGTTGTGTGAAGATTATGGGGTGGACCATAATGTCGTTAATGTCGAGTTCAGTTATGAGATAGTGAATCAAAGAGGGAATCCTACCATTCTTATCAGCAATGATAGACAAGTATCTAATTTTGTGTTTTACGCAAGGAAGGGTTCCTCTACAACCTTGTATGTCACGTTTTTAGGTATTGGCGTAAAACAACAGGAACGAGTCAATATCGATTTGAATAAGGAGCCGTGTGATTCAAGTAATGTTGAGGATGATGAAGTTCCAGAAATAAATCGAGCAGACTTTGTCAACCCGTTAAAGGAGTCTTCTGAGAGGAATTGTGTTGCTGAGGATGGTTTCGGTGATGCTTGTTTGAAGAGAGAAAACAATGAAGATAGTGAAAAGCATGGCTGCTCTGGGAGAACAGATCTCGTGAAGAAGGATCAGATTTTCAGAAGTAAAGATGTTATGAAGGCAACAACGGAAATTTGGGCGATGAACAATAATTTTGATTACGTTGTTGTCAAATCAACAACAAAGTGGTGGTATGTTCGATGTAAAGACCCAAGGTGCAACTGGTCAGTGCGTGCAGAAGGTCTAAATGGGTCTATATATTTCATGATCAACAAGTGTGTGGCAAGACATTCATGTGCTCCTTCTAGGAAAAGCAAATTTGGAAAAAAGCATCGGCAAGAACAATTGGGAGTTTGATACAACATCGATATGAGGATGCTGGTGAAGGACCAAAAGCGAATGACATCGTCCAGTTTATGCGCTTGGAGTATAGTTGTGAGATTACTTATTGGCACGCCTGGGCAGCTCGTGAGTTTGCAATTGCAGCAGTTAGAGGTATACCAGATCAAAGTTATGCAAAAATACCAAAATATTTGTATATGATTAAGCAAGCTAATCCTGGTACGCATACTCACTATGAAACTGATAAGGATGGAAGATTCATGTATTTATTTATGTCGTTTGGGCAATCAGTTAGAGGATTCTACAATGGCATTCGTAAGGTGATTGTTGTTGATGGAACATTTCTGAAAAATAAATACAAAGGAGTTCTACTTGTGGCTACAGCTGTAGATGGTAACTCTAATTTGTATCCAATTGCATATGGAGTTGTTGATTCATAGAATGAGGATTCATGGAAGTGGTTCTTTAGACAACTGAACGTCGTTATTGCTGATAGTAAAAGCTTAGCTTTTGTGTCAGACAGAAATTTGTCAATTGCTAAAGCGATTGGTACTGTCTACCCTCAATCAATACATGGAATTTGTATTCACCACTTGCTGACCAATGTGGTTAAGAATTTCAAGACAAAGGGGTTGACTGGCTTGGTTCAAAAAGCTTCAAGGGCATATAGGTTCACTGAGTTTCAGGAACGTTTCACCGAAATTGTTGAAATGTGTCATGCGCTTGGAAGATATCTACAAGTGGCTGATGTGAGAAAATGGGCTCGTTATGTGTTCCCTGGATCCAGGTACGACATTAGGACCAATAACCCTGCAGAGTCGCTAAATTCAGTTATGAGATCACCTAGAGAATTCCCGGTTATTCCTTTGCTAGAGTATAAGAGAAATGATGACCCGGTGGTTCTATGAGTGTCGGATGTTGAGCTCCAAGCATATTGATCCTTTAACCATTAAGGTGGAGAAAAAGATTGATAGGAGAATTGTGAAGGCGAAAGGATTTCAGGTTTACAAGATTGACAATTTCAGATCACTTGTTAAAGGAGACAAATATGACTGTTATGTTGATTTGGAAAAGAGAACATGCACATGTGGGAAGTGTGATATAGGAAAAATACCTTGCAGACACACCATTCCTGCAATTTATTCACGAGGTATGAAAGTGCAAACACATCATCTTTGAACCTATTTTAGTTTGGTACTTTGCAGCATATAAACAGTACTTGATCTCTAATTTTTTAACGCAGATATGGAAGTACACAGATTTACTGATGGTGTTTACACCACTGCAACGTGGAGAACTGTTTATGCGGAATGCATTAATCCAATAGCAGTCCCAGAGCATGAATGGGATGTCCCAACTGAGGTTAAACTTGCAAAGCTTTTACCACCAGAGACAAGAAAGAGTGCTGGTAGACCAGTAAAGAGAAGGTATGAAACAGTAGAAGACAAGATAAAATCATCTCAAGGATCAAAAAAGAATAAAAAGCACAAGTGCAGCCGATGTGGTATTGAAGGACACAAGAGAGGAACATGTGACTTGCCTATTTAGTTTGTTGTGTGTGTTCTTTATCCATCGTTTTCTTTGCTTCTTACTATTTTCGTTTGGTATTTTGTGTTCAAAAACCTATGGATCAAAACTGTTATTTGCAACATTCTTGCTTTGAGACACATCGATCTTGGTATTTGACAAATTGGTATGTGCAACATTTGTTGTTGATAGTCACCACGAAATTGAGAAAACATAGTCTTACATTTATTTGAAAACATAACAAGATTTTGATCATAACCAAACCATCATGCATAGGTAAGGTACATGAAAACCAACACCAAACAACACACAAACAAAGCTTTCCAGAGCCTTAATTCGCTAATGCGTTTGATGTTCTTCTCTTGACAGTGTGCAATTCTATCTTCCATCTCTTCAATTCTATTCTCATGGTGTTTCAGTGTGGCATCACAAGCTTTCATTGAATTTTGCAACTCTGAATGATCAATGAGCAGCACATCAACCACTTCCTGGAAGTCTTCAATTTCTTCAACAACTGACTTATCAGTCCATTTGAACAAGTGAGTTTTGTCCTTCATCATTGAAAAACAACATATAGTTAGATAAAAAATAATACAAGGTTAAATGATAAGACGACTAACCATCTCAGATGCCATTGGACAACAATGAAATAATCTTCCTGGATTTTTGAATGTTTTCGAAGTGAAAAGAACCACCGCCTCACCGCATTTGCATTCTGTTGGAATTCCACGTTGTTTGAGGAGTCCAATTCTTGAATCAGAACAAGAATTGACCGAAGACATGATTGAGTTGATCTCCAAGCAATTTCGCCCCCTATGTTTCTCTGTGTCGTGAAAAATGAAGAAACAAAATGATTAGGTCAAAAATATTAAGACAAAACCACGTCGTTTCATACACAGTTGAACGTGTATTGTACCTAAGGCAAATCACTAAAATTTTACAAATAATCGAGCATACCCTACTACTCACCGTTTGTAATTTCTCTTTGAATCCACTAAACTAGTCTTAATACATGAATCAAAGCAAGGAAAAAAGTGTACTTACTTAGTGACTATCAAGCCTCCAAATGCCATTATGGACTAAATACATGTCATTGTCATTACAATTGATAATGGCATAAAGGCTAAAGTTCTTATGTATAGGGTTTACTTAGGGTTCGTTTAGGGTTTACTTAGGGTTTAGGGATTAGTAAGAGTTTTTTTAAAGTTTAGTTAGGGTTTAGGGATTAGTAACGATTTCTTTAGTAGTTTAGTGTGCTAGAGTTTTGTCATATAATTCATAGAAAAACACACTACTGTTGAAACATAATTCCTAAATAAACCAAATGTTACATCATTCCTACAAAAACCAAAACAAACACAAATAATCAGTCTTCTGCGAGGTCAAAGACCTCACACGACTCGTACTTAGAAGGTACATATTGTTTCATAAGCTCAACTAATATGGGATCTTGTGCAGCCTCCCATATATCCACAACAATCTTCTGTCTGCAATCCATGATGATTTCATCATCCACTAAACTGAGGTCGAGACCAAGCAGTGGCATTCTAAGTGTTTCAATGCGTATGCCCCACAATCACAACAAGACTTGTTCAACCTGGACTTCATAGGTACATCTATGATAGAGTACTTTTCCAGGAGTAGGTGCTTCTTGTTTTCCGGTGGCGCAACAGCCTTCACTATCCTAGGAATCATAATGGCAAACTTCTCCACATACTTTCTATTCTTTCCCCAAAAGCAATCAAAAACTTCCACTTGCTTTTCAATGATGTTAACGCAAACAGAAATCCAATGATTACATGTGTAGAACATTAATAAAACTAGGAAAAGAACCCGTGCGATATCGCACGGGATCTCATTTTATAAAAAAATATGCTACACTGAATATTGTATTAAATATATGTTAACCGATGTTAATATGATAATTCCTTTAATTATATTACCTTTATTTAATGGGAAAATTATTAAAAACGCCAACACTTATTATATTAACAAATTAATTAAATAAAATCAACTAATTTTGTATATGATAGATATTTACATAATATTTATGATAAGGTGGTATTGAAATATATATACTCTAGAATTGTATTGTTTTCAGTCAAAATTTCCAAATTTGAGTTAAGATACAAAATATAATAAATAGAGTTCTCCATGTTTACATTTGTTTCTTCAAAAATATTTGAAACTAAATCTCTTAATTTTGTAGTCTATTTATGATTGATGTAATTTATAGTTGTGGTTTGTCAATGCCCACAACTCTTTATATAAATAACTAAAGATTGCAACGGTTAGTTAGGAGTTGTAATGGTTAACACCAAAAATTATAATGGTTTATCACCAAATATTCTAACAACATATGCAATGATTCATCATCAAAGATGGCATTGGTTCTTCACTAAAAAATATATTCACCCACACTTGTAATGTTTTATTTAATCTGTTGCAATTGTTGCACCAAAGTTGAAATAGTTCACTTGAATGGTTGTAAAGTTTGTTTTAAATCTCTAACAATCATCTCACATTTATGTGTAATAAGTAATTCACTAAATAAATAACATATATATCAAACTCATGTATAAATGAAAATGTTTTAAACCAGCGCAATTCTTAAGATTTAAGTCAAACTTTACAACCATTCAAGTGAACTATTTCAACTTTGGTGCAACAATTGCTACAGGTTAATGTCATGCAACATGAAAAGTTGTATTTATTAGTTTTTGAAATACAATTGCATCTATTGCTTATGTATTACCAAATCTATATATTTTGTGTTTTATAATTTTTTTAATACAAATCATATTTTCATCGGCTCTCTAACTAATTTGCTCATAACCATTTATTAATACTTCATATAAATAACTGTAAATTTTTTATATCCAAGTCAATGTTTTAATGTTAAAAGTTGCATATCTTAACATGTTTTTATGAAAATGTGCATTTATCAGTTTTTGAGATTAAAAGTAGCATTTATTGTTTATGTATTTTAAAATATATATTTATACTGGGTTTTTAACATTCTTTAATATAAATCATTTTTCATTGCTCTCTAACTATTACCATTTGAAGTTTGTGTTTGCTCCCATATAATAGGGATCTCGACAAAACTGTAAGATGTGGCTTTTTATTTTCACTTTGCTCATATAAAATTATTAATACTTCACATAAATATTTACAATTGTTTAGTCAGAGTTAATATGATAATTTGCATCTCATAAGTTTTTTGCATGAAAAGTTGCATTAATTATTTTTTGAGATCAAAACTTGTGTCTTTTCATTTTTATTTTGCTCCTATCTATTTATTTATACTTCTAAAATTAATTATTCGCACCTCTTCAGCCATGAAATGTATACACCTCTTCAGCCATGAAATGTACACACCTCTTCAGCCATGAAAATTTTTATCTCTTAAGTTTTAAGTTTTTATTTTCACTTTGAAAATATCCATTTTTTTAATAATTCACATAAATATTTACAATTTTCATATCTAAAAGTTAGTGTATTAATATAAAAGTTGCATCTCTTAAATTTTTACACGAAAAGTTGCATTTATTAACTTTTGAAATGAAAAGTTGCATATATTGCTTGCTTATGCCATTTGAATATATATATATATATATATATATATATATATCATTTTTATTGAATCTCTAACTACTTTGCTCATATCCATTTATTAATATTTCACATAAATATTTTCAATTGTTATATCTATCTCGGTTTCTTAATGTGAAAAATTACATCTCTTAAGTTTTTTATATGAAATATTGTATTTATATATTTTTGAGATCAAAATTTGCATATATTGCTTATGTCTTTTCAAATCTTTATATATTATGCTTTATAGCATTCTTATCAAACATTTTTTTCACAACCATTTGTAATAGTTATATATTGAAAAAACTCTTCAAATTAATTAAGATTTCAAATATAATTTTAAGATAAAAAGACATATATAGATATTTATTCTCAACAATTTTCAATAGTTACATGGTTTAAAAGACATAACCTTTTATCATTAACTGTTTTTGAATAGTTATATGATTGAATAGACACATTATTTCAAAATACACTTTTATTATAGAAACACATAATAACTATTTTTAAAAATTAATTTTCTTTTACAATGGACAGACATGACTCTTTAGGTTAACTAATACACAACTCTTGAAACAAATAAATGTACAAGACACTTTTTGGAATATTTAACCGCTTTTGAAACCTAATATATGGTTTATGATGATGAAAAGAAATAACTTTTAAAGTTAATACTTTTTGGAGTACAATGTTAGAAAAACACCTAAAATCGAAATTCTTTTTTAAATAATGAACTTTTTAAGATGAGAACACAATCTTTCACCTTAAATGAGATTCACAACTTTTCACATAAATTGAGGTTGCATATTGAAAAAACAACGTTTCATATCAATTAAGATTTCAAATATATTTTTTAGATGAAAATATATATCTACACATTTTTTCCAACAACTTTCAATAGCTGCATGGTTTAAAGACATGACTTTTCATGATTGAAAATACACAACTGTTCAGCATTTAAATAGTCACAACTTTTCATCTTTTTAGTTATTTTTATGAATAGTCACAACTTTTTAAATTATAGATAAGAAAAAACAATTTTTCACTTTAAATGTGATTCACAACTTTCCAGAATCGATTTCTACGTAATCACCGCTGTAAACTCTTTGTTTGTTTTGTTTTCCTGATCTTGTCGCTGTATGTTTGTCTAATGTATGTTAATTTTGTTAACTTCCTCCTTTTTTGGTATACATATATGTCTCTGCAACTCCATATTTACATGAACATAAAGCAATCGTATCTTTCAGAATGGTTGGGAATGCTTTGGAGGAGATGAAGTGAAATGCTTTTCTTTTTGGCCGACGAACATATAACGCCCCAACCGCTCCTACCGGTGAGTCACCCATCCTTCTATCGGGCTCGTGGGTCCCACCCCTGTCCGACGACCGTGCGTTAATTTTTTTCAAGGCTCGAAATCATTGTTTACTGACCCTGCAATCACCATCCGACCTTTCCCCGTGTTTTGGCCTCACTCGCACGGTATCGCGAATCACTTCCCGATAGGTCACCCATCCTTTCACTACTCCAGCATAAGCACGCTTAACTCTGGAGTTCTAAACGGATGTGTGACGGAAAAGGTAAGTCAACTTTGGTGACATAGGTAGCCAAATCAATTCTCTTAAGCCTTTCCACATATCACAACTCGGGATGTTACAATTCACCCCCTCTCAAAGAACGCAACGCCCTCGTTGCGTCCCACGACAGGTCTCAAGACGCCTTTCAGGTCAGAACTGAGACGGCTCATCTGGCTCTGATACCACTTATAACGCCCCAACCGCTCCTACTGGTGAGTCACCATCCCTCTATCGGGCTCGTGGGCCCCACCCCTGTCCGACGGCCGTGCGTTAATTTTTTTCAAGGCTCGAAATCATTGTTTACTGACCCTGCAATCACCACCCGAACTTTCCCCGTGTTTTGGCCTCACTCGCACGGTATCGCGAATCACTTCCCGATAGGTCACCCATCCTTTCATTACTCCAGCATAAGCACGCTTAACTCTATAGTTCTAAACGGATGTGTGACGGAAAAGGTAAGTCAACTTTGGTGATATAGGTAGCCAAATAAATTCTCTTAAGCCTTTCCACATATCACAACTCGGGATACTACAGAACAATCCGCTTGTCCTTTCCTTTTCTCTCTATTCAGATTTTTTATTGATTCCAACTTCTTTTTTTCTCTTATTTTGATACTTTCTCCCATTTTTTGTACTAAATTAATTACAATATTTTTCTACTTGATTTTCAATATTTTATATTTATTTTCCTAATTTTGCTTCATTAATTAGCGGGTTTTTTTATGTTTCGCCAGAAAAATAAATTGATATTAGCATTGCGAATAACTTAGTAGTTTAGTATCCTCTTCTTTAGTGAACGTGCAGCACTCATCATTCAGTACATGCGTTTAAGTGGGGAAGTTCCTATTCGAAGAAGAAGTGGAGACCGCAACAGCAAGTTTCGATGAGAATTCAATACTTACTATGTTACACATCATTGCATTACAATCAGCCTGATTACAATATATGTGTAATCTCGTATCCCTCAACAAAAGATACTACCAAAAACATGTGAAGAAGAAACCAACAGTATGTTCATAAAAATGTTTACGATGTCACTTCTAGATTCAGGGACACTTGTAACTTGTCATGAAAATTTAACCTCGCAGTTGTCCTGGCCAAGAGGAAGTATAAGGTTTCCCTGCATAGAAAATTTATTTTAAATGTGAATTTTCTCATGTTGTTGAACTCGTTGCTTTGATGCAACACCTTCCTTGTTACCACTTTTTATTAGTGGAAATTTTACTTTGAAAAACACATATACATAGACTATTTATAGATTTTCAAAGATATACATGAATAATCACATCTTTTTAATTAATAGATAGTTATTTTGAAATAATACCTTTACAATTTATTTTCAGTAGACACATCTTTTCAAAATATATTTTGAATGGACACAACTTTTCAAATATAATTTTATTCTAGAAATACACAATACTTTTAATTAAAGTTCACAACTTTTGGAATTAATTGGGGTTTGTTATTATTAATAGTTTCAAAGATATACATGAATAATCACATTTTTCAATTAATAGATAGTTATTTTGAAATAATACCTTTACAATTTATTTTTAATAGACACTTCTTTTTAAAATATATTTTGAATGGACACATCTTTTCAAAAATAATTTTTTTCTAAAAAGACACAATATTTTTAGTTGAAGTTCACAACCTTTAAAATTAACTTGAACAAATGTAACTTTTAGAATGAAACAACACAATTTTTATTTTTTTTCAACAAATGCAACTTTTAAGATGAAACAACACAACCTTTCAAATTAATTGGGATTGCTATTATTAATAGATTTGTAAAAACATAGATATAAAAAGAGATGTGTAGAGGAACAAATGGTTATTACCATTCACAAACAGAGGAAAGTAGAGACGATCAACATCGACACCCCAAACTTTATCAGTTCGCCCATGAGATGGAAGCTCTCCTCTCCTGTATCCAAGAAGAAAGTCAGGCAGTTCATATCCTCTTTTGTCTACCACAAACTTTTTGTACTGAACGTCGATTTGGAGACAGAAAGTAGCGCTCATGAAAGCCACACGATCTGGGGTCCAACACCTCAAAGATGTATTTGTTCGCCACATATACATAAATGCATCCATTTCCTGAATATTCAACAAAGACATTAAACCGAAACAACATCAAAGATGTGTTACAGTTATGATCATGCAAACTAGTAAAGAAATAAATACCTCATTCCCAAACCATTTGCCAGCAACAATTATCCTTGTAGCTACGGTCATATTAAAGGCTGTAGGAACAATCCACAAAGTCCTTGGATTCATAGACCACTCACTGAATCGGTTCCATGTGTCTTCGGAAATGAAATACAGTGACGACTCCGGAGAACCATCTTCAACCATTGGTGAATCACTAAGCTGAAGTTTTTTGCATTGTCCTTTAGACCATTTCTCCCACAACGAAGGCAGTGGAGTTGTACTGCTTTGCATTGGTTCAACTTTGGGTATTCAGAATGCAGTCATTGGAGTCCACCAGTCATGGGGTTCGTTGTCCTTATTAGTCTGCGATGGATCAAAACCAGGCATGTACGAGGCTTGAGAAAGTTCTTCTATGCCTTGGGTACCTATCCCTACGTTCATATCTTCTTTTTCACTGATATTCACATCCTGTTAATTCAAGAGAAATTATTAAAATGATGGTATAACAAACACAAAGCTAAAATCCATTGCATGAATATTTTACACATAGTTCCAATATATTACATGCCAAAACATAGTTCACACAACAAAATACACAAGCATTACATAAGTATATTACATAAAGTAGACTTCCAAACGAGACAATATAAAACGCATGGATGCCACTAACACAAACATACACACAAACCATATAATCAGAGAGTGGTGAAAGACTAGTTTTGTTTTCCATGCTTACCAAGCGGTTGGACCTCCTTGGCGATGGCTTGCTGGGCACTGGTTTGCTCTGAGATGGATTGCTCGGAGATGGCTTGGACGATGATGGTTTGCTCAGAGATGGCTTGCTTGGAGATGGCTTGGATGATGATGGTTTGCTCGGAGATGGCTTGCTTGGAGATGGCTTTCTCGGCAATGGCTCTCCAAGGTCAACTTCAAAGCTTGCATCCTTAAGTGAACCTTTAAGTTGTGACTGCATTTCTTCAAATTTCTCGTCCATTTGATTCTGTAGCCTCTGTTCCATGGCAGAGAAATTCTGCTCAAACAATTGCGCCATGTAAGCCTTCATATCTTCATTGAAGGATGCTTGTTGCGGTATACCAGAGAGAACCTTATGCTTCCTTTTTTCCATCCCATGATCCGGGAGCCTTTTCTTTCCTTTTTAGCTGTCGAGCATGTGGTCTCTGATCCTTTTGGAGTTTGAAAGTCCTCATCATACTCACCTTCGTCTTCATCAAGGTCAAGAGAAACCTGTGGAGGCTCCTCGAACTCCCAAATATGATCACTGAATTCATGTTTAAGGTTGAGCAGTGCTTTGAGCCGCTTGATTCTATCGTCCTCCACCTCACCTTTTCTAATAATTAAAGAGTGTGAACAATATCAAAGATGCTTCAAACAAAATTAATTCATCAATTATAGTTTCATGTCTATGATAATAATTAAAGAGTGTGAACAGTTTAAATCAAACTTATTACCTCTCGTGTAAAGATGTTTTCCAGTCGAATGATCTCCTCGTATGACACCTTGGCAGCTCCCATCCAGTTTATGCATCTAGGACCATCCTTAAAACCTTTGTCAAATTTTTTTCCCAAGAGCTTACCAATCTTTGGGACTGCTTCCATTGCCCAAATCTGAATGGCGTAGGAGAAGCCATCTAGCACGTAACTAGTAGTTTTATCCTTCAGTTTGTCACGAGTTTTAGCGATTGACTCTAGAAGAAGGTCATACGCAGCAACACCCCATGGATACTTTCGGAACTTATCAAGATCCATGACCAGTTTTATGTATTTGAGGGGGATAGTAGCCTTCTCATCTCTCCTTAAAACCACATAAACAAGGATGCAAATGTAGACCAGCCTTATTCGATCAGCATTACTCCATTTCTTAACAGCTTCGTTGTGCTTCTTCCACAGTTTCAAGATACAAATTCCCTCTTTTGACTTCAGCACTCTGCTCCAGAAACCCCCATCATCTTCCCACTCTTCAGGTTCCTTTAGTGAAAGACTAGTGTTGCACTCAAGCCATGTTACCGTGGAACTCTTGTAAAGAAAACCGGAGTGGTCTCCTTGCAAAGACAAACCAAAGTTCGTGCATCTTATAAGTAACCAGCTCCCTACACAAGAAGCTGTGTATCACTCTCGCGTAGTACTTCAGACCACTTTCATGCAACTTAAACACCTGTGAAAACACCAAATCTTTCTTCACTTCTTTTAATTCCTTTGGCAGCCATGTCTCCAACATGTCCATAACGTGGATCAACCTGCAGTTGTTGTTGATCTAAGTAACTTAGGGCTTTTCACCCTCCTTAAAAAGTCGCTTTGGTAACTCGTTTGACATACCTACAAGACATAAAAAAATTTTAAGCTTAGCTCATTAGCATGTTATAGGAATCACACAAACAATGAGCAATATAAAGCGGGTTTTACACTACAAATCAATAACCGAAGATGTCTACTAATCGATGTTCTACAAATTGAGTCAATCATGTCCACAAATCCTAACCGATCTACATATGTATTGGATTTTACATCCAAAGTCTACCTATTCTATATTATGTGTTCAACCTAAGTCTAACTTTCAAAAGAACAACAAAGTGATCAATAACCGAAGTGTTTACATGAAAATATGGTTTTTGACACGGTTTTTATCTCTTTAACTCTATAAATCGAGAAGACAAGGTTTTGCATAGTCAATCATCTCTACAAATCCTATCCGACCTACATGTGTATTGGTGAAGACAAATCGATCTAAATCGAGAAACAATAACATGCATGACTAAATGGGACACATACATGGTAAATCAACTCATACAAATCGGGTTACCATATAAATCTAAATTTTCTAGGGTTAAGAGAATCAATAGAAATAAGCTCATACCTAGTGTGAAGAACCGAGAGATTTTTATGAGATTGATGGAAGAAGACTTCGATTTCAAGACGGAAAAGACGAGATTAGACGGAGGAAGAAGAGAAAGAGGTGGATGACGGTTAGGCGGAGAAGACGAGATTAGGCGGAGACAACCACGAGATTAGGCGGAGACAACCACGAGATTAGGCGGAGACAACCACGAGAAGATGAAATACGGTGAAGAATATAGGAAGAACCCTAATCGCCATAGATGAGAGAGAGGAGAAGAAGGTACACGAAAAAAGAGGGGAAGTGAAGGGTTTTTTTTCTTTTCCCTCCTTTTACTTATGTTTTTTTTTCTGTTTTTAATTAGTTTAATTATAAGAAAATCAATTTCGAAAATTTAATTGAATTTTATATAATTAAAATTTTTAATAAAATGTAATTTTAAATTTATTATGGTCATCACAAAGAACTAAAATCTTAGTTTCCTAAATAATCTTCAAAAAATCCTATTAATCCAAACCTAAGTTCTATGTGTTCCATTTTACCAATTCTCTCATAAATGAATGGGATGCTAAAAGAGTAGAAATAATTGAGAATAAAATGCATACTCAATCCTAACTGACCTTTCTCTTTATCTTGGAGTAATGCTTTAACCGTCATAAAGCAGATTCCCAATTTATTCTCTTCAAAGCCTTCATCTACATAATACATATTAGTATATTACTCATCATGGGTACATATATATACGTACTTCATGCTTCCATTATGCATACATTTATATGTACATAGACCAGAGTTTAAATTTGCATAAGCATATTACTTGTAGTTTCTATCTTGATTTTAAATGTTTTGACTGTGGTATTCAATTATGATTCATAAACTTGTGTCACATCTATAAACTAGTTGATTATCCGCGCGCATGCGCAGAGTAAAATTTAGATATTAATAATCATTGAATACTATCTTTGATCGTTCAATCATCATATCATAAGTCCCCAAACGTAAAGTCATGGACCTTCAATATAAGATTGATGAGTAGGATCATGTTTGTTGATATTTTATTTTCTTAAATATATTTAATTTATATTGGGCTTCAGTGATATCATTCGGATGTATTCACCATCTACTTCGATGTGAAGAATTGTATTTTTAAAATGATTTGATCAAATAACATTTGAGATCCGCGTTTGCGAAGAATGAACATTAGTTATGCAACATTAATTATGTATACAAATTATTTATACATATTATTATTTATTTTGTGTTCGTTTATGTATAATGCAATAATAAATATATTGAATAACTGAGAAGCGAGTAGTATTACGTATATAATTAAATTGGAGTAATCACATAAATAAAAAAATCCCTCTTTTTATTTACAATAATTTTGTTGGTCAAAAATAAAAATAATCATTTATTTATTTATATGGTATATAATTAACATCAAATGATATTTACATAGATATATAGTATATTTAATATGAATATTTATTAATTGAGGATTCATACTCATATGAATTTATTAATGTTTTTATATTTTCTCTAACAACTCTAAGCAAGTTGTTTTATTAATATTATTTTTTATTAATAAGAATATTTATTAATGAGACTTCCTATCCAATGACAATTTTAAAAATAACATGTTTATGTATTATATATATAATAAATATTTTAAGTTAAAATTATACTGAAATATATATATACTTAATCTGAATATATATTAAATGAGACTTCATATTTGTATGATTTTCTGATTATTTGTATTTTGTTATAATAGAAAAGTTAAACCATTGATAAAAAATTTCAATGTGGATTTTTTACAGTTTTAAAATTTATAATCGTTTATAAAAATTTAAACTATACCATATAAGAAAAAATCTAAATTTTTATCATATGCTTAATGTGATTGTTTATTTTTTTTATAAAAATATAAAATTAAAAAATGATGGAGAATGTAAAAATGGTTATCAAATATTTATTATTCAAAATCATTAATTGTCATATATTTTTAACTATATTAGATAGTTCCGTAGCTTTTTCTAAGGAAATAATGGAGAATATTTTCTTATACACTAATAATTAATTTGATAGTTAGCTTAATAAAAAGTATAATATATGTTTAGATGACCAACCTATTTTTTTTTAAGTTCTAAGAATTATCGTAGTGATAACACGTGGCTAATAAAATATGTTGTAATGCTTCAAGATTAATATATAATGGATAATAGATGTTATCGAATATTTTACTGTGAAAACTCACGGGTTACGAGGAACAAAACTATATGCTAAAATAGTAATTTACAAACGTGATAATCTAATACATGTCCAATCAGCAAAAATATTTAATTACTTAAGTTATATAAAAGTTTTATGAGTTGAATTATATTATATGGTATTGTTGGTTAATATAAGAGATTTTAAATTAATGTGTTCCAATGTCTAGTAAGAAAATGATTATTTAAAAAGAAGGTTTGAGAAGCCATCTTGTGTTGACACATTAGCCTAATGACATTCTTGATAATAATTTACACTTTTAAGATTATTTATTAAAAATGTTCCAATTTTAATATATATGGGATAATAAATGATTTGGAAATACGAGATCCATGATGAAATCTGGTATATATATATATTTAAAAATATATTTAAAAATCAATAAATTCATGTAATTTCAAAATTTTAGGATTTTCGAATTTAAAATGTATTTGACCAATCCAATAAATTCCTCGTTTCCTTGCAAACCGTGAATATTCCAAATGAAACAATATAATACTTTAATCAAAATCACTGACCAAAAAAACACAAAATAGTGTATAAAAAAATGATATAACAAATTTCTATACTTTAATTAATTCACATCCAAATAATATCTGATCCAATGTTTTACAATATATATAAATATCTATCTATTTAACAACAACATTCTGAAAAGGGATACAAAATTGTTAGAAAAAAAAAATTAGAGTGAATTCATTGTTCCTCAAACTTTATACAAATTAAGTTGATTGTTTTTTTTTCCAAATTATTAACATAACTATTTCATTCCTTTATTCTTGTCTTTAAAATAATTCATGAAGAATTTTGTTTCTTCCTAACCTTAAATATATTGTCGTCTGTAGAATCGTTTTTAATATTTTTATAGTTTGTAATGGCATAACTATACAAAGGTGTTAAGTATCCCGGATTCGAAAATAGATAATTTTGTCTTTTGTCATCCACTACAACGCCACATTTTATCTGTGTGATCACATCATGATAATAGTTTTCTAACTTTTGAGTTTTGAAATCTTAACATTTTTGCCAAAAAAAGTCTCTAAGAAAGTGGCAAACAGGCATAATTTTTTTCTTTTCAATAATTTTTGTTTGCTTTTGGATTTTTCTTGAATCAAGACCAACAACCAGGAAGAGAGAATCTAGACTCTAACTTTCTGTAATTACATTTTATAATAAATACAAACGTTCTATGATTATTATCTTTTTGCTAATAATTAAAGTTGTATTTTATTGTGATATACAAGTTTTACGTTTTAGCTATAATCTAGGTTAAGACCCGCGCCTTGCGCGGGATAAGACAATTCTTATACTATATACTAGGTGGATTGCCCGCACGTGCGGGCATAAATAGTTTAGAAAATTACTTATCAATATTTACATTACTAATTTAAAAACTATAAAGATAAATTATTATTTATATTTTTTTTGATTTTTTTTATGCGAAATTTTTTATGTATACTATATTTATTATCAGTAACTCAATATTGAATAATTTTATTTGATTAATATTTAGTTATGTGTTTTTTGTTTTCTACTTTTTTATTTTAACTTTTTATCAAAATATTTTTTTGATAACAATACAATATATATATATATATATATATATATATCAAAATTATCTTTTAAATAATTTTTAGTTTTTGGATAATTCTTTATTTAAAATAATTTTTAGATTTTGGATAATTCTTAGTATTATTATTTTTAATTATTTATCTAATAAAAATAATTTAAATTTGTTTTATTTTTGAATAATTTATATATTTTATTCATTAATGGCATAAACGATATTAACCACTCTAACTTTTAACGTGGGAGCTCCGTTGCGAAAAATCACTTCGCAAATAATAGTATAGATTTGTTTTCTACTTTTTTATTTTAACTTTTTATCAAAATATTTTTTTTGATAACAATACAATATATATATATATATCAGAATTATCTTTTAAATAATTTTTAGATTTTGGATAATTCTGTATTTTAAATAATTTTTAGATTTTGGATAATTCTTAGTATTATTATTTTTAATCATTTATCTAATAAAAATAATTTAAATTTGTTTTATTTTTGAATAATTTATATATTTTATTCATTAAGGGCATAAACGATATTAACCACTCTAACTTTTAACGTGGGAGCTCCGTTACAAAAAATCACTTCGCAAATAATAGTATAGATAGATTTCATACTTTTACACGAAATATAATGTGACACATAATAAAACATTATAGCTTGGACTTTTTTGTATTAAAAACAAAACATGCATACGAAAAGGACTCAAACGACAATTAGGTACAATATTTTTGGTCCCAATTTTAAACTTGTCAATTATGGGTTTACCACAAATTAAGAGTTGCCCCAATACCCCTTTCTTCCTGGAAATTAGAAAATCTGGAGATAACGTTTCTGATCTCGATATATTCGAAGAAATAGTACTCAAAAAAGGATTAGGGTTTACAATTCCCATTGAGTGTTGATTATTCCAAAACAATACTCCTTCAATCCATATAAAAATAAATCTCCTCTTTGGCAAAATAACTGAGGAACCAAGGTGATCAATCTTCTTCCTTTTCTCATCATCTTTATTTTACGAATATTAATGAGTTCCGATTATTCGACTGAAAAACCGATCTCTAATTCGACCATATTCATTTGTTTATTTATATATAGTTGAGGATTTTATGGCTTGGCTGAGTGGACTTTAAGAGTCTAGAACGAATGAAGTTCATATCACCAAAAATAGATAATATGTCTATATAACCGACGTAACCCAAAGATTGAAGTAGAAATCAACACAATAATACAGGTCAAACATACAATTTGCTTGTAACCAGACACGGGTTTAGTTTTCTCTTCAATTTTGATCGTTGAAAATATCTTTTTATGGATTTCTAGCTTGTGAATTCTGCAGTTCTTAAAACCAGAACTCCCTACAGAAAACTCATTTCCTTATTTTCAATATCCCCTAACACCAACCAAAGCTCCATAGAGATCTACATGATATTTGCAAATAGTTTCATTAGGATAACCTACACAATAGATAACATATGAATATACATATTGATTTTTGGATGGGATAGACCGTAAATAAAATGAGAAAACACTTAGAACACATACCAGTTGAGATTTTTGGATGGGATAGACCACATAGGGTGTTACCAAAGTTAGCAAAACTATAATAGTTGACAGAGGATATTGGTTCAATTTAGGACACGATATTGGATGGTTTATATAGTACTACACTGATCAAAAATTGGGAATTAATGAAGAAAATATCTTAGTAATTATTAGTATCTTTACTTTAAAGTACAATATAAAAAGATTACTCCTGGAAAGGAAGCACTTTAATATACTTTGATCACTACGAGAAAGTTAGTCTAAATACAATAAGAAACAAAAATATTTTCTTTTTAAAGTATGGAAGTGCACGATTATAGCAGGATATATCACTACAAGAAAACAGCGGTATTATAACGGACGTTCCGACGAAAAATGAAATCCTCAGAAAATTCCGAGAACATTTCGAGGAAACGAAATTTTATGTTTCTTCGGAATTTCCTCGGAATCCGAGGACATTCCGAGGAAACCACAAGCCGTCGGAATTTTCTGATGGAATACCGAGGAAAGTTACTCTCCTCGGAAAAACCGATGAATTCCGATGGAAATATAGACGTTAGAGAGCCGTTGGAGAGCCGTTGGGGAATTCCGAGGAAATTCCAACGGACTAGCCGTTTGGCCTCGGAATTTCGTTGGAATTCCCTCGGTATCTCCGGGGCATTTCTCCTATAAATACACACACTCCTCTTCTCCTCATTCACTCCATATCTCCATCCTCCCTCTTACTCTCTTTACACACGAATTTTATTAATAAAAACATGTCTTCTTCAAACTATTTTCGTTCTTGGATCGATCGACCTCATTTGGATCCGAACACCAGATTGATTACGGATGAATACCAACGAGGTATAACCGAATTCATGGGATTAGCTCAACGACAACCGGAAGCAGTAACAGGTAAGTTAAGATGTCCTTGCTCTAATTGTAAAAATAGAAAGGTTATTAAAGAGTGGAATGTTTGGAGTCATCTATATTTGAATGGGTTTACACGAAGTTACAAAATTTGGTATCATCATGGAGAAACTGATTATGAACATGGTAGTACTAGCGAACCTCAGCCTGCGGTTAGATTAGAAGATCCAATTAGAACGGAAGTAGATTATGGTGTAGGTACTGAGCAGATGGTAAATGATCATTTTAGAGGGGAAGATTTACCCACTGCTGAAGCTAGGAGATTTTATGGTATGTTGGATGCTGGAACGCAACCATTGTACGAAGGTTGCAGAGATGGTCATTCAGCTTTATCATATGCTACAAGACTGATGGACATTAAAACAGATAATAATTTGGCTGAAGACTGTGTGGATGCGATTGCTGATTTTGTAAAAGGTATTCTACCCGAGGATAATGTAGCTCCTGGTTCATACTACGAGGTTCAGAAACTCGTAGCTGGTCTTGGTTTATCGTATCAGGTAATAGATGTATGCAGTGATAACTGTATGATTTATTGGAGGGCGGATGAACAGCGGCTTACATGCAAATTCTGTGGGAAGCCTCGTTATAAAGATAAGAGTGGAAGAGTTCCAGTGCCATATAAAAGGATGTGGTATTTGCCTCTGACGGAAAGGTTGCAGAGGTTGTATATGTCTGAACGCACAACACAACCAATGAGATGGCATGCGGAGCATTCAACAGATGGTGACATTAGACATCCTTCAGATGCAAAAGTTTGGAAGCATTTCCAATCAACATATCCTGAATTCGCATATGAGAGAAGAAATGTCTACCTTGGATTATGTACTGATGGTTTCAGCCCGTTTGGCAAGAGTGGAAGACAATATTCTCTATGGCCAGTCATTCTTACACCATACAACTTACCCCCAAACTTGTGCTTGCGACGAGAGTTTTTGTTTCTCTCCATTCTCATTCCCGGACCAGAGCATCCTAGGAGATCACTTGATGTGTTTCTTCAGCCACTAATATATGAGTTGCAACAACTATGGGCTCAAGGTGCTGAAACATACGACGTTTCGTGTAAAGAAAACTTTCAAATGCGGGCAGTACTAATGTGGACAATAAGTGATTTTCCAGCATATGGTATGTTATCTGGATGGACAACACATGGGAGGCTATCATGTCCATATTGTCAGGATGACACAGATGCTTTCCAACTAAAGAATGGAAGGAAAACGTGTTGGTTTGACTGTCACAGACGATTCCTACCACCTGATCATCCATACCGTCGGAGTAAGACTTTGTTTAGGAAGAACAAGCAGGTGTTTGATGGTCCACCTGAGGAAGTTAGTGGGTAAGGTTTAAAGACACAACTAAGAGATTTTGGTGCAGCAAGGACGCCAGACGTCGGTGGACATGAGCATTTTCCGGTAGATGTTGTTGGAGACCTAGATAACTGGCACAAACAAAGTATTTTCTGGGATCTACCATACTGGGAGGATCATCTGCTAAGGCATAATTTAGATGTCATGCATATTGAGAAGAACTTTTTTGACAATCTCATGAACACGATCCTTAATGTTCAAGGTAAAACAAAGGATAATTTGAAGTCAAGACTGGATTTAGTCGATATATGCGCTCGTTCAGAACTTCATGTTGATGAGAATGGTAGGGCTCCTTTTCCCATATACCGACTTGATGCAGAGGGAAAAGAAGCGTTCTTTGATTGGATTTCAAACGATGTGGAATTTCCAGACGGTTACGCATCTATATTGCGTAACTGTATCGACAGAAAGGAAGGAAAGTTTACTGGCTTGAAAGTCACGATTGTCATGTAATGATGCAGTGCCTCCTTCCGTTTGCCTTCAAGGAACTATTACCACGAAAGGTTCATGAAGCAATTGCAGGGATAAGTGGTTTCTTCCGCGATTTATGCACGAGATCAGTGACTCTTGAAGGTATTGCAAATTTGAAGACTAACATAGCCGTGATTCAGTGCAACCTTGAAAAGATATTTCCTCCCTCATTTTTTGATGTTATGGAGCATCTTGTTATTCACCTGGCAAGAGAATTGAAACTTGGTGGTCCTGTGCAGTATAGATGGATGTATCTGTATGAGCGGTATATGTTCCATTTGAAGAAGAAGGTGAAAAGTTTAAGTAGGGTGGAAGGTTCTATAGTCGCACAAATGATCAATGAAGAAACTTCAAACTTTGCCGAGTACTACTTTCCAGCAGAAGTTTAGACCAAAAACAGAAGATCTGCTCGGCATGATGATAGAGGCGAACGGGCAACATATCATGTTATGGTTCCAGACATTTTCACAGACGTTGGACGACTTAGCGGAAAACCAAAGGACCGTCGACTTACTGAGCTGGAGCGTAGTCATTTGCAAACATATTTTCTCACCAACTGCGAAGACGTTCTTCAATATGAGAGGTAAATAAATTAGCTTACAAATTTTTATTTTTACAAGTTGAAATTTAAATCTTATTTAATTACATTATTGTCATCATATGTACATGATTTTCATGGCAGAAAAGCGATTCGAATATATATACGCCACAGAGGACGAACTAGAAGAAATTAAGCAGAGAGAATTTGCTGGATGGATGTTTACTTATGTGAGTGATTTAAACAAATTAAAATATCATTTATCACATATTTATATTAATTCACATTTATTGATATAACATATATATGTGCTATTAATAGGTGTCTGCTAGTTTGGCCAGAGGTGAAACAGTTGACGATTGGATACGCGAGATGGTCGTTGGACCAAGCTGTGTTGTGAAGTCATATCCGAGATTTTGTACTCGAGGATATGCATTCACAACTAAGAAGAGGAGACGTTCGAGTACGACTTATGATGCTGGCGTTTGTTCTGCATCAGGAGATGATGTATACTACGGACACATACATGAGATTTTGGAAATCAAGTATTTGAGGATGGTTGGATTGCGCTGTACTGTTTTCTATTGTGATTGGCACGACAACACTCCAGATCGAGGTGTGAGAACAGATGCATTTGGTGTTACATCAGTACATTCGAGGCGAAAGCTGCAACATTATGATCCTTTTATTCTTGCTTCTCAGGCCGATCAGGTATTGATTTATAATTTTTTAGAATGATTCATCACCATGTGTATTATTTATAATTTTACTAATGATTTTTTAAATGTTACAGGTTTGTTATATCAAGTACCCTCGGGTAAGGAACAGAGATGATCCATGGGTTACTGTTACAAGACTCAACCCAAGAGGCAGAGTTTAGGGAAGTTCTGAGATAGAAGACCCACTACAAACAAGCACATCCGGCAACTTAAGTGCAACAGATGATTTAGCTGGAGTTGGTCTTGTAGTCGATTTAACCGACTTCGCAGAGGATGACGATTCGACGGCTTCGACCAACTTGCCCCTGGCTCGAATCAACGAAATCGTTGAATCGGTTAGTTCTTTTTTTTAAAGTTCAATTCATTTTTTCTATTATTTAAATTTGGCTATTTTCTATTTCAGTCGGTTCCAAAGAAGAAGGGACGTTTGGTCGGTTTGGGTCGTCGCTCCCGGTCGACTCCGCCTTATGTTGTACCACCGTCCTTTGTTGATCCAGAATTACTTATGGGTCAGTTGCGGGACAAGGATGATCGCATATCTGTGTTGGAGACCTAGATGGCGACTCAACAGGCGAGCTTTGAGGCACAGAAGAGACTGAACGAGCAAATGATGGAGATGATGAGGAGGTTGCACCCAAACGAGGTGTTCCCGACCGTGCAAGACCCGAATGCGCAAAACCTGTAGTTTTTTTTTCAAAAACTCCGAATGTTTTATTTTTATTTGTATGACTTTGAATGTTATCTAATATGTTTTTAATTTTATATTTTCGAAATTATATTTCAAAAATTTTGATTTTTTTTTAAAAAAAATATTTTTTAAAGAATTTCGAGGAAACCCACCCTCGGAAAATTCCGAGGGACAGTTTCCTCGGAATATTCCGAGAGTGACTTTCCTCGGAATATTCCGAGGAAATAGTCCCTCGGAAACTATTCCGAGGAAATTGTCCCTCGGAAATTATTCCGAGGAAACAGTCCCTCGGATTTTTCCGAGAATGGGTTTCTTCGGAAGTTTCCTAAGGACATTTTCTCGGAAGCTTTCGTCGGACCTTCCGAGGATATTTTCGTCGGAAAGGTCCTCGGAATATATCGAGGAATTCTCTCCTCAGTATATTCCGAGGACTATTACGACGACTGTCTGTCCTCGGAAATTTTGTTCCTCGGAAATTTTTGACGGATTTCTGAGGAAAAATGAAATACCGAGGAGTTTTTTCTGAGGACTTATTTCGTCGGTATGTCGTCGGAATAGGCTTATTCCGACGACATACCGACGATCTTTGCCCTCGGTATTAGCTTGTTTTCTTGTAGTGTATGCATTGGGAAGCACACAATCAACGCAATAGATTGCTTGGGCAACAATTATATACGCTTCTCTTTACTTTAAATTAACAATTATAGCATGATATAACGGAAAGGAAGATCTTGAGTATATTACTATATTATGAGCACTTTGAGAAAATTAGTCTAAACACAATAAGAACCAACAATATTCGTAAGATATATGCATTTTAAAAGCACGAAATGGAGCTAATATATTAGCTTGGTCCACAATTACATGTGAAAACTGTAATGAACCCGATGTTAAATTAGTTTCAATTAAATAAGTAATCCAAATGCTAACGTTCTTAACCAGTAGAGTTCTGGCTGAACTAAAATTGATTTAAGTGGGTATATTTGTTAGACCACCTATGTATGGAGCATACCGAACTAAATGATATGAGGATAACAACGTTTGTTAGAAATGTAGTTTAAATATTAATCAACAACAAAGTTCTGTAGACTCAATACATATATGATTATGAAATAGTTTTGGCAAAGATCATAATCAAGTTAAATGAAAGTGTTACTACGAACCAATTATAACCGAGATATGAGAAATTTGAATGAAAGACTTGTGGTTGGGTTGTCAAAAAAAAACGCTTGATATGTGTTTGGACTTTGACCTTGTTAGTCAAAGAACACGTTTTTTGTTTGGTGGCCGGTGATGACGGTGGACGGTGGCCGTAATCAAAGAAGATGGCTTGGTAGGTGAGATTTGTCAACAATTGCAAGCTTCACCAAACCTCACCCTCTCCTATAAATACCAAGCACAAGGTGAAGAGCAAAGCCATCCCAAAATCACAAAGTAAAGAGAGAGCAAGAGAAGAAAGAGAGAGCAAGAGAAGAAGAGAAGAAGAAGAAATCTCGTGAGAGAAAGAGAGAAAAAAGAAAAAGAAAAAAAAACTTTTTTTTCTTTAAGAAATTATTATTAATTTCTTGAGTGTATTTGGGATCGGGGTGTGTTTGAAAGCTTGTAAAAATTTCCTGGTGATAATAAAAGGATCGGTAGCAGGTTCCGGAGACGTAGGCAAGGTTGGCCGAACTCCGTTAACTATTTTGTGTGTTTTCTTCCCGCTCCCGCAAATTCTGATTTTTCCACAAGGAAATTTGACCCGTATTTCCTAACAACTGGTATCAGAGCTTGAGTTACGGGGATCGGTCAAAAATTTGTCGGGTTACTATTCACGTGAATAGTGATTTCGTGAATAGTGAATTTTGTCGGTAACATCGGTTCATCGACGGAGGTGTTTTAAACACGGTGGTTTCAGAAACGATGGGAGGCGAAGACGGTTCGGCACACGGTATCGGGAAATTTGATGGTACAGACTATGCATTTTGGAGAATGCAAATTGAAGATTATCTGTACGGACGGAAGCTTCATCAACCACTGAGCAAGAAGCCTGAGAAGATGGATCAGGATGAGTGGGAGCTCCTTGACAGACAAGTTCTGGGTGTTATAAGGCTAACACTGTCGAAGAACGTTGCTCACAACGTTGCGAAGGAGAAGACCACTGAAGGGCTCATGAAAGTTCTCTCTGATATGTATGAGAAACCTTCGGCAAATAATAAAGTATTTCTCATGAAGAAACTCTTTCATTTGAAGATGGAAGAAGGTGGCCTGGTTGCCGCACATGTGAACGAGTTCAACACGATTGTCAACCAACTGTCATCGGTTGAAATCGAGTTTGAAGATGAAGTGCGAGCACTGATTTTGTTGGCATCTCTGCCAAATAGTTGGGAGCCAATGCGGGCAGCGGTTAGTAATTCTGTGGGTACTCAAAAGCTCAAATTCAATGATGTTAGAGATCGTATCCTTGCCGAGGAAGTTCGAAGGATAGACTCTGGGGAAGCATCAACGAGCTCTGCTTTCAACGTGGAAAACAGAGGGAGAAACCCAGATAGAAGTAACCGGAGTTATAGCAGATCGAAGTCAAGGAGTGGACGGGGTCAGTCCAAATTCAGACAGCCTGCAGAGTGCTGGAATTGTGGAAAGACAGGCCACATTAAGAAGAATTGCCGGGCACCACCGAAGAAGGAAGACAACACTAGAGGCGGAGCCAATGCAGTGACACGTGAAATCGCTGACGTATTGGTAGTGTCTGTTGATTCCCCGAGGAAAAGTGAAGCTCGTGATGCAGCTGGAAATAACACCAAAGCGTCAATCTCCTATGTCGATAGCCCAATAGATTCATGGGTGCTTGACTCAGGAGCGTCATTTCACACCACACCGCACCACAACATTATGGAGAATTATGTTGCTGGAAATTACGGAAAGGTATATCTCGCTGATGGATTACCTTTGGACATAGTTGGTATTGGAGATATCAATTTGAAGATGTCAGATGGACGGGTGTGGAAGATTACGAAGGTCAGACATGTGCCAAAGTTGATGAGAAATCTAATCTCGGTAGGTCAACTTGATGACACGGGGCACGATGTCAACTTTGGTGGTGGAGCCTGGAGAGTCAAGAAAGGTTCCATGGTGGTTGCTAGAGGTCATAAAAGAGGCACTCTCTATATGACGACGAGCTATCAAGACACTGTTGCTGTTGTCGAGGATGCCAAACAAACCAAGTTGTGGCATTGCAGATTAGGGCACATGAGTGAGAAGGGGATGAAACTCATGGTGGCAAATGGTGCTCTTCCAGATCTGAAGACGGTGGATCATCAGATGTGCGAAAGTTGTGTCCTTGGAAAGCAGAAACGAGTTAGTTTCTTGAAAGGAGGAAGAGAGCAAAAATCTGAGAAGTTAGAGCTGGTGCACACTGACATGTGGGGACCCGCTTCTGTTGCATCGCTGGGAGGTTCATACTACTATGTGACCTTTATTGATGACTCCACAAGGAAGGTGTGGGTCTACTTCATGAAGAACAAGTCTGAAGTGTTCTCGGTTTTCAAGAGATGGAAAGCCATGGTTGAGATTGAGACGAATCTCAAGTTGAAGTGTTTAAGGTCTGATAATGGTGGAGATTATATCAGCGAGGAGTTCAAGAGATACTGCGCTGATGGTGGGATCAAGATGGAGAAGACTATTCCGGGAAGGCCTCAACAGAATGGAATAGCGGAAAGGATGAACCGAACCTTGAACGAGCGTGAAAAGAGCATGAGATTGCACTGTGGATTGCCAAAGGCGTTTTGGGCAGATGCAATCAATACTGCAGCCTACTTAATCAACACAGGACCGTCTGTGCCATTGGGATTTAAGATCCCTGAAGAAGTTTGGAGTGGAAAGAAAGTAAACCTTTCTTACCTAAAGGTGTTTGGATGCTTAGCTTATGTTCACATTGACGATGCTGCAAGAAGTAAACTTGACTCGAAGTCTAAGAAGTGTTACTTCATCGGTTATGGTGACACGGAGTTTGGTTACCGGTTTTGGGATGATGAAAATCGAAAGATCATCCGCAGCAAGAATGTTGTGTTCAACAAAGAAGCGTTGTACAAGGACAAGCTAAAAGAAGGTTCAGAGAGGAAAAAGCCAGAAGTTGTTGACCTAGGAGATATCGTGACACCGGAGTTGCCACATGATACAACAACAGAAGAAGAAATCTCTCAAGAAGAGAGTGGTGAGGCTGATGAGAATGATGATTCTGAAGTGGTCCCATATACACCAGTCACAGAGTTACGACGGTCAAGTAGAATCATCAGAAAGCCTGTAAGATTTTCTCCATCGCTTAACTACATTCTGCTCACAGATAGAGGCGAGCCTGGATGTTATGAGGAGGCTATGCAAGTTGATGAGTCGATCGTGGGAGCGGACTTGCATGAGATTAATAGCTTGAAGACGAAACTCTCGGAAGAGTTTGCGATGAAAGACCTTGGAGAAGCAAGGCAGATTCTAGGGATGAGAATCAGTAGAAGCAAGGAGGGTCTTAAGCTATCACAAGAGGAGTATGTGAAGAAAGTCCTCAAGAGATTTAACATGGATGATGCGAGGCCAGTCAATACTCCGCTGGCAAGTCATTTTCGGTTATCCAAGGATCAGTCTCCAAAGACGGAAGACGAGATGGCATATATGGATAAAGTTCCATATGCTTCTGCTATTGGGAGCCTGATGTACGCGACGATATGTACAAGGCCAGACATTGCACATGCAGTGGGAGTCGTTAGCAGGTTTATGAGCAATCCAGGAAAGGAACATTGGGAAGCCGTGAAGTGGATTCTCAGATATCTGAAAGGGAATCCAAGTTTGTCGCTATGTTTCACGAAGTCTGAGATGGGATTGCATGGATATGTTGATGCTGAAAATGGAGGTGACATTGACAGCACGAAGAGCACAACCGGGTATGTCTACACTTTTGGCGGTACTGCAATTTGTTGGGTTTCAAAGTTGCAGAAAATTTTATCTCTATCAAGCTGTGAAGCTGAGTATGTTGCGGTTACGGAGGCAAAAAAAGAGATGATGTGGTTACAGTCTTTTCTACAAGAGCTGGACCATGACCAAGGGAAAAGTGTGTTGTACTGTGATAGTAAGAGTGCCATCGATTTGGCAAAGAATCCGGTTTACCATGCTCGGACGAAGCACATACATCGGAGATATCATTTCATCAGATCAGCGTTAGAAGATGAAGTGTTGGTGCTTGAGAAGATCCCAGGAAGTAAGAATCCGGCAGACATGTTAACGAAGGTCGTGCCGCGCGATAAGCTGAGGTTATGTGCAACCTCAGTTGGCTTGTCGGAGTAACAAGCTGGGAAGACCTGCTACATTGATCAAGGTGTGAAGACAGATTGAAATCAGTCTTCAAGTGGGAGATTGTTAGTCAAAGAACACGTTTTTTGTTTGGTGGCCGGTGATGACGGTGGACGGTGGCCGTAATCAAAGAAGATGGCTTGGTAGGTGAGATTTGTCAACAATTGCAAGCTTCACCAAACCTCACCCTCTCCTATAAATACCAAGCACAAGGTGAAGAGCAAAGCCATCCCAAAATCACAAAGTAAAGAGAGAGCAAGAGAAGAAAGAGAGAGCAAGAGAAGAAGAGAAGAAGAAGAAATCTCGTGAGAGAAAGAGAGAAAAAAGAAAAAGAAAAAAAAAAAATTTTTTCTTTAAGAAATTATTATTAATTTCTTGAGTGTATTTGGGATCGGGGTGTGTTTGAAAGCTTGTAAAAATTTCCCGGTGATAATAAAAGGATCGGTAGCAGGTTCCGGAGACGTAGGCAAGGTTGGCCGAACTCCGTTAACTATTTTGTGTGTTTTCTTCCCGCTCCCGCAAATTCTGATTTTTCCGCAAGGAAATTTGACCCGTATTTCCTAACAGACCTAAGATCAAACCACAACTTTTTATCTCATGTTTAGCGATGAATTCTTCTAGTCTAGAAATTTTTCTTAAAGACATGAACACAAATATTGCAATGCACATGTCTCTAACATGCTACATCACATTATGTATTTTGTTCACCAGTTCTCCATTGCTAAGAGGGACTGAAAGCAATATATTGTTTGTTTAGTGTCACCATGAGAATGATGGTTTTAGAAATGATGTCGCCATGTTTTGTTCACCAGTTTTTCAGTGTCGCCATGTTTGTTATTTTTCACTAATCCCTGGAGTAAAGTTACTGTGATGTGCTCTATTGTAAGGATTAGCCATAGATTTTTGATATTTCATACTATCAGTATTACTGTAAGCTAATAGGGACTGGAAGCAATATGTTGTTTGTTCAGTGTCGCCATGAGAATCAATTAGAGTTCTCCGCTGCTGACGAAGCTATATCAGTGTCGAAGTGATAGGTTTTAGAAATCCGTGGAGTAAAGTTACTGTGATGTGTCTACGATACATGTTATAGATTTATTTTATAATATTACACGATACATTAAGTATTATAGTGTCATGTGATGCTGGTGGCACATAATGTAATATTGCTAGTTATGAAAGGGTACTCTTAAATAAGGGCTGAGAGAGCATGAGAAGCCGCCACGTCAGCATAATGGCATTATTGTAAATAATCTACCAAATTAAAGTTATTTATTAAATTTGCTTCTATTTTAATAATAAAGGATTCCTCAAATGTAGAAGAAAAGTAAGTTAACTATACCGCTTCTCAGTTGCTAATATTTGAGCTCGTGATATCGAAGACTCTCTTCTCTTTTGGGTGTCCACTTTTTTTTTCTTTTGGTCAAACCATACTTGCATTGATCTTAAATATGTCTAAATTCCATCAAAGAAGGATACATAGAGGCTACGAGAGACATACAAACAACAACAATAACAAAAAGGATAAAATGGTGATACAAATCACAAAACGAAACCATATGAACTCGTATCACAACGGTGTCATAAGCTTCTTGAAAGATCGCATCTAGTGTAACCCGTCGGACCACACACACTGCACCATACGCAGAGAAGAGCATTTGATGGGAGGAAGATCCTTGCAATACCAACGATGTTTGTTCATCCAATTCACTCCATAAAAGAGGAAACATTAGGAAAGGAGACTGCTTCAAACGGGGGACAAACGGGAAATCATACCCCGTGACAACCATATTCATCGGGCTAAAGATGACAATGAGTTTCTCTTCAACCTGCTACCAAGAAGAGAGATACAAAAACGCAACACCAACAGCCGGAATGGAACCCGTAAAAAACCTGCATACTGCAGTAGATCGCACCAAGACGATATAGGTGCCACTAGGGGTCGCAAAGGTAGAACCCAATGAAACTAAGTCCATTGGTACATCACAAACTAAAGTCATGAACCCCAATTCCAACATTACCCGCACAAATAGCTGTCTAGACCATTTACAGTAGCATAAATGGATAAATAACTAACATGAACATGGATGACCTTACTATGAGGAGAGGCAGGGAGTTCGGCACAAGAACTAAGTGAAAGCCAATCGACACACCCAAATAGATGCATGTATACCACAGGAAATAGAAGCCTGTAGGCAAATGAAGTGTCACTAGCGGACACAGGGACACCAACACCATTCTTTGTCTCCATCCTAGATGTAAACGTTGAGATATTGATAAGAGCTTGAGGAGATGGTGGAGTCTCGTCATAGGTGAAAGTGGCAAGGAGTGGTGACTGTCATAGCGTACTAGATGCAGTTAAGGACAGACTCATTTCTACGGTTCATGTCAAGACAAAAGATCAACTCGCGGATATCTTAACCAAGGCACTCGGCTGTCCGCAATTTGAAGCTTTATCTTCCAAGTTGAGTGTTCAAGACCTTCACTCTCCAACTTGAAGGGGAGTATTAAGAAAGGAAATCCTATATAAGGATTACCATACTAAACCGTCATTATCTTATGTAATATTTCCTATTTATCTCTAGGTTTAGGTCGGCTTATACATTGTATATAATCTTGTCCATCGTTCATATTAACACAAGTCGAGAGATTACAATATCATCTCAAGTTTACATCAAACTCGTGGTGGACATATGAATTATAGAGCCGTATTGTTGATGTTTCTTACATCGTACTACACATTTCTCACAATCGAGATCATGGTCGACCAGAAATAACATCTTTTTTCTGAGAACTAGGGCTCAACCAGTAGTCAGCCTTGTTGCTTTTGACACAGTTAGTATTTTTCAATATACACTTATTTCGTCATTTATGTTTACATTGAGTTAATTACGAGCATATGTGTTTGCAATTACTAAGAGAGCATATTTATTTTTCATCACTATAAGTAACACCATAAGATTTTATATTACATAAAGCTTCAACTTAAAGTACTTGCTGACACATAACAGACACAAACACTTGGTAATGATCTAAAGCTTATTCTAAGTGAAAACCGTTACAACAAGCTTTGGCATGTGTTGGTCTGCACTTTTTTGGTAAGCAGAAATAAAAACTATAACACTTTACACGAACTCATTCTCCATCTTCAACATTCCTAAAGTTTCCCCCGCTTAATGACGATATTCCTTTATAAGCACCCCTCCATAGAGTTGGACGGCCTCGTCGCAGGTTATAGCCCTCCCTTTCGGCCCCTCAAACCGGTTGCCATGTCCCATAGGAGGGCTAGCACCACCGAGGTATTGGATATGTTCCTTGGGGTGAGAAACAACAGGTTCTTTTGTGGTTGGCTCGTTTGAGTACTGATAAATGACTCGGCGGCAACTAGCAGTATTGGTTCCCTCTTTTACGGTAAAAACTTTAGGACCACCATATTCGTGAAAGTTTTGATAAAAACGACGAGCAAACTCGTCTTTGGGGACATTTAGTACTGGAGAAGTTACTTTCTGTGACTTACCGTACACCTTATCGACCATTTCAAAACCCTTTTGAGCGATCCTTGTATTCTTATCCTTCTGAAACATTGCCATTTGAAGAACAAAGAAGATAGAAAGGTGTTTTGTTTCTATGTGTTATTTCGTTTCTTTGTTTTCAGTTTGATTTGCGAAAGAGAGCTAATGAGTAATGACCTTTATATAGAAAAGGCTTCTCCGTTACTGCAAGAACCTAACATAATCTTTTAACACGACCTTTAGATTACTTTTCTAGGGAAATATACTGGTTTATGTATTATTCGCTTACACTTGTTTTCTTTGAGCTTATCCAATGCTTAATAAAGAAGTGTAAGATCTGAAATATATATTCACAATCAAAGAATTTATCTACACGTGTAACCATCACAAGCATGTTCATGGGATCGAGTATAACTAAATTGCATTAGACATTGATACTCTAATAGTGGGTATCTCCTTCAAAGGCTCATGGACGGTTTGACGGCCTGCTCTTTCTTATACATTAGATTACTCTTATATTGAGCAGTGGTAACTTTAAAAGTTACTCCTTCCATTTCATATTAAATATCGTTGTAATTTTTTTTTTTACAAAATAAATATCGTTTTCAACTTTCGATGCAAAATTTATTAATTTTATGGTGTAATTTTTTTTCTATTGGTTGAAATATGGTTAACTGTATAGGTAATTGTGTTTTTTATATAAAATATGTAAAATTATTTATTTCTTTAATCTATGTAAATTAGATTACGTTAGCTTGAACTTAATTTTTTCTTGTTTGCTTGTTGTTAGTTCCTTTAGCTTAATCTAATTCTTTTAAGTCATCGCTAGTTTCACCGCTAAACCGAATTATGTAATTGTTCCGACCCCTTTTGGGATTATTAAAAGAAAAAAAAATCGCATGGGTTTACCTGAATGCAATCAAAATCTGACAAAATAAAGAATTTTATTAAAATATTAAGAAACATAATTCATGCTTATCTTTTACCATATCTAACCCAGATATCTGCCTAAAGCAACTCATGAATCTAATCCAGATATTTTGAATAATTTAGATATTCCGTTCAGGAAAAATTATATATCTCACAGACTGTTTTCATGCATATTTGTTGTGTGTATACATTTTGTTGACGATAATAATTTTTTTCTTCAAGAACCAAAAAATGAGTACCTGCCTCGTGGAATCGTGGCTAGAGAGGCATATGCTTTTTCCAAGAATTATTATCATGACACCTTTTAGAAATAACTATTTCATATCAGAGACACAAAAGTCTTCGTACTGTAGCATCTCCTAAAGTTCACACCAACGCTATTTCGGGAGAATTTGCTACTCTCTCGGCCTTCACGTACCAGGCGGTTATATATTCACATCACGAATAGTAAAAGAAGAGAGTATGCGTCTGCATGGTCGAATTCGAATGACCAACAAATCGGTTTACATATTCGGATCAGATATTTTCTATGGTATATATTTCTCTATTTCACAAGACAGGAAGGTTTTGAATTTCTTTTCTTGTGCGTTGTGATATATAATTACGGTTCTTTCTAATGGGCCTTCATAAATAAAAGCTTTTAAAAATGTATTTTCAGCATTATTACTATGTTCCCTCGGGGAATTAAAATATGAACTTAGAATGATTTTTTTTTCTTGCCAAGCATTTAAAATTTTTTAATCATGAATCTATCTCTCCACCTTTATATGTTCAAAAGTTAACAGGGGTTCAAATATCTACAAAGTATATAATCATTTAGAAATTATAAATGAAGATTGCTATCTAGTCTGAATATATATATATATATATATATGCCAAGCCGAAACTTCTTTTATGCAGCTTTAACAAACAAAAACAAAATTTATCTGCTAATTATGAATCTATCTTTCCACCTCTAGCTGTTCAAAAGTTTACAGGGATTCAGATATTTACAAATTATATAATGATTTTGGGTCATAAATGAAGATTGGTATCTTGTCTGAAAACATATTATGCCAAGTTGAAACTTCTTTTATGCAGCTTTAACAGAAAAAAAGAAATTCTTTATACAGCAACTGATATATTAATGCCAGAAATATTAAGATTGTTGTGGAAAGTGTTGTATATTATGTTGCCGCCATGATCTGCTTATAGAACACCAGGATATAACCGTACCACCGTTAGGCATAGTTATATATGTGATCTACCATAATGTGGATCTTTATTTTCCTTCTCCGGACCATATGGGTCTTCGTCCGGTTTTAGATCTTTCTTGCCTTTTAGCAATATCCATATCTATTGGGCCACGACCTGACACACTTCTGGTCACTCTCTTAGGCTATTATGGTTCTCTTTTATCCCCTGATATAACCATAATGTCTCATGCTTTCATTGCAGTCCCACACTTTAACCTTGTTACTTTAAAACTCATTGCAATCTATACTTTCTTTGATGGCATCTCATGACCTTCTTGTAGTAGACCAAACCACGTACATAAATACTTATATTAGGTCATTGACTATGCCCATACACGTTCATATCTTACCAATGAATGGCTAATATATTGCAGTTCGATGTTTCGGCAATCATATGTACACACAAGGAATTATAATATCTTCTGTAAAGATATACGGACTGATTGAACCAAGTATTAGTTTTTCATATTACTTGTAGCTGTTTTGTTTCTTTCTAGAGAATTTTTTTCTCATCTTTCTTATCTCTTTTGGTACCTTTAATTTTGTTTTATCCAATGAACCATATGCTACTTTTACATACTTTAATCTATGACCAGACTTTGCCAAATTAGTAGCCTCCACCACATTAGAGTATATCTCCTTTATAAACTTTTCTTTAATCTTTGTGAGTATCCTTATGCCATCAAGCCATGCTTGAATATTCTTTATCTCACGGTTTTCTCACAAGATCTTTATTCATCACTGGTTTATCTGATGGCGTTTCTATATGGCCAATACGCCTATCACTCTTTATATATTCTAACCCCACGATTTCTTTTTATCTTTATGAGTACTCTTACGTGGGTTCATGATCCTCGCTTATATCTTTATGATCAAGTGCTACTTATCTTGCGCATTCTTATATGTAAATACATCATTGGTATCGATACCTTTTCTGCGTTCCATTGTATTCCAAACATGATCCAATCAATTTGAGATCTTTTTATCTAGGACCTTCAATACCTAGCAGCTTGGCGTCCCAAGCTACATGGTCTGGTACGTTAGATGTTTCAGCCGGCCGGCCTTATTTCTATGTCTGGTCTAGTTTTCCTATTGACCTCGGATTTCATATTTTATGCACCTTTTCTCTTTTCCGAGGTTCCTTTTCTTATGGAACATATTGTGTAGCAACTTGATTGTGTCTCTCTAGGACATCAAATTCGTTTGGTGCTAAGCTGGTGTGACTTCATTTTTCTTTTCTCGGGTCAATGTGTCTGGCATCTTTCTTTCTTTAGACGTCTTAAATCATATACTCAAGTCCGAGGATCTTGCCAAGACAATGATGGTCAATACCATTCTCTTTTTCTTATCATATCCAACTTATATCTTTCTCCTTATGATATTGGATAGTTGGATTCATAATCATGCAATCCGTGAACCTAGCCTTATCATCCATATTTGGCTCAAGGTTTCTTAAAACTTGTAGGAGAAAGTCATACCCCTATCCAACATATATTCCCAATCATTTTCTCAGTTTTTATCTTTAGAAGCACATATGTTATGTGGTGGTTTTATTATGTCTGGTCATGACCCTTATTTCTCTGAGATGAGAATATCTATGCTCACTTGTATGGCTTGATGCATGTTCAACTTATACATGTAATTCAATCTGTCTCCAAGCATTAGTTAGTGACCTTTGTAGTAAAAGGAATTTGGCCAGCTGAGTCTACTACTATGATCATAGACCATGTCACACGGATTTGTAGTATGTTCATGGGTCAAGGTTTTGTCCTCACTCCCCCTCATGGATATACTATAATCATGTGGTGCTTGATACTTTTATAGCCTAGTAAGTTTCCCTTTGTGTACATGTAACACAACGTGAGATACTATGGGATAACTTTATGTGCTCTTTAACATTCTTTGCATCAAGTTTCAGGTCTGGATGGCTAATCCAGTCATGCCATTAAATGTAATTTCGTGGGTATACCAATTTGGGTATCCATGGCTCTTTTGCCTCTTAACATACTGATCCTTAGCATAGTTTAGATCAGTAGAGTACATAAGTATAGTCTAGACTACATTATTATGCGGTCTTGGGCGGTTTTATTTCAAATCTTTTGAAGGAAACCTTTTGTTTCCTTTCTTACCCATTATTTTTTTATTTTTTTGGGAAACCAAAGTTCTTATAACTCAATGGGTCTTATGGGTGAATGTAGATCATTAGGATCTCTTTAGCCCGTTAGGCACTGTCTTGGCCATAGTTCTTTTAACTAGGCAACTATACTCTTATAACCTTTTGTACTCGTCTTTACAAAATAAGAATCATATAATTATAATATAGATTTTATGATTTTATTATTTTCATTTTTTTCAAAACGATTTTCGATATTTTTTTCGAATTTTTCCCGAAAATTTTCTTTTTTCGATTTTTTTTTTCAAAGTGATTTTCGAATTTTTTTCGAATTTTTTTTTCAAAAATTTTAATTTTTTGAATTTTTTTTTCGAATTTTTTTCAAAATGATTTTCGAATTTTTTTTTTGAATTTTCTTTTTTTTCAAAAATTTTCCTTTTTCGAATTTTTTCAAAATGATTTTCGAATTTTTTCAAAATGATTTTCGAATTTTTTTCGAAAATTTTCCTTGGATTTCTTGGATTCTTCAGCCTTTTCAGGAAGTTTCATCTCACGGTTTTTATACTCGTAATATCTTTTCATAACTTTATCATATTCGCTGATGGTCTCTCTAATACGCTGCTTTCTCAGCTCCTCTTTCAACAGGTATGACAAAAGGTCATTATAGGTTTTGAATCTCTTAGTAATATATGAGATCAATTTATCCTGTCGATGGAATGTGGAATAGGTCTTATACAGTAAGTCCTCCTCTGTTACCACTTCACCATATAGTTCAAAGACTATAAGCGATTTTCATTAGAGCAGAATCATATTTGTCCACAGACTCAAAGTCTTGGAACTTGAGGATTTTCAAGTCAAACATGGCCTTATGCCATAGTATCATTGAATTTCTGGTTTTTAATCTCGCCCAGAGGCCACAAGGATCCTCAATATTTTGGCACAGATTTCTCAGATCCTTAGTGAGATGATAGCGCATAATTTTTTATGGCTCTTTTCTTTTTACTCTCAGTTGCTTTATTACTATCAACAATACATCTCCTGAGTCCTCTTGACTTCAGGGCAACTGTAGTGTTCATTACCCATTCTACATAATTATCTCCATAGAGATTTAGGCTCGTATAATCCAAGGGTTCGAATTTCCACATCTGAAATTATATAATTTATAAGTTTTATGATTTCAAAACTTATGTTGGTTGGTCAAGACATATAGCTTGAATAAAAATGAATTCAATTACATAATCAATCAAGAAATGAATTCTCGATTATAAACCCATTCATATTTAATCTTTATAATTTAAAAATATATAATATCTCTTTCATATATATTATATATAGTTTTTTTTATGTATATAAATATGTGGTATATATTTTCTTTATATATATAGGGATCTCTCTTTTTTTTATATATATATATATATATATAGATCTCTTTTTTATATATATACGTATACTTAGTATATATATATTTATATATATGGTTTTTATTATTATATATGCGGATATATATCTTTATATATATAGAAAGATCTCCTTTTTTGTATATATATACATATACTTTTTATATATATATTTATATATATGGTTTTTATTATTATATATGCGGATATATATATCTTTATATGTTTTAGATATATACGGCTTTATGTATATATCTTAATATTCGGTTTTAGATATATATGTATATACGACTTATAAGTAAAACCCTAAATAATATGGCTAGGGTTTATAAAACTTGTAACGCAAGTATGCGGTTATACCAAATCTATACGAGTAGGGTCTTAGGCTTTTTTCATGCGATTCAAAACTATAGCATATATAATATATACGAGTGTTCTCGGATCCGAAAAACAAGTATGTTCATGCACTCATGAACTCGTATGTCTTTGGATCTTTCATCAAACGAATGAGACTATAGCAAGAGGACATCAGATTGATTAAATAATGCATACGGCTTGAGTAAAATAGTATACAGCTTGAGTAAAATAGTATATAGCTTGAATAGTATACGCCTTCTTTTATTTTTATGTTTTTAGGTCCATACCATATGCAAATTGCATATGATTCAAGTTCTATAGATTCTTTTAAGGTTATTTTTATAGATCTATGTTTTCTGGTTTAGATCTTTACCTTATGGTTTGATGTGTAGAAAACTGGGCCACCATGAGAAAGATCCTAGAGTTATTCCTCATGAGCTACAAGCTTCCAATCCATGAACTTACTTTATTCAAGCTGATATCAAGTTTGTAAGCTAAGAAGGATTAGATATATTCCAAAGTCTCTATTCTGTGAGAGAAAGAAGATTAGGGTTCATGAAAAACTTAGGGTTTATGAGAAAACTTAGCTTTTGAAATCGTATGCAGTTTTCAAAGCTTGACGGCGTTCACTGTAATCGTGCGTGAGGGCGCGTTACTGATCAGATCGGCAAACCGTTTTCACAGACTTCTTTGTCTCGTCTGCGGCGCGTTTTGTAATTGAGATTGAGAACGCTTCAGAGATCGGATCGTCGAGCCGTCTGCGGAAACAGATTCTTCTCATCTTGGGCTTCGATTTGATATATCGATCGCCTTGTGGTTCCTCACGGTTTAAGAGAACGGTCTCTATAAAGTTTGCGGACGGATTAGGGGTTTTTGGTTTCTAGCTTTCAGGATAGGGACTATCGTGCTGATAACGTGTTGTGGAAAGTGTTGTATATTATTCTCATTCATAGGGACTCATATATATACAAGTACATAGGTATAGATAAGCTCTATCTCTAACATAGAGATAACTACAAGAGAATGAGATAACTACTATGTATAGGATAACTAATAATATCAACCATCTAGATAATCATTAACAAAGATTCTTTTATAGGGGAATAATTGTAGAGTTGAATAGAGTTTGTGAAAAGCAGATATAAATGAATGGGATGCTAAAAGAGTAGAAATAATTGAGAATAAAATGCATACTCAATCCTAACTGACCTTTCTCTTTATCTTGGAGTAATGCTTTAACCGTCATAAAGCGGATTCCCAATTTATTCTCTCCAAAGCCTTTTCGAGATTTTTTTCTACATCTGCATAATACATATTTGTATATTACTCATCATGGGTACATACATATACGTACTTCATGCTTCCATTATGCATACATTGATATGTACATAGACCAGAGTTTAAAGTTGCATAAACATAAGACTTGTAGTTTCTATCTTGATTTTAAATGTTTTGACTATGGTATTCAATTATGATTCATAAACTTCTGTCACATCTATAAATTAGATGATTACTCACGCATATGCGCGGAATGAAATTTATATACTAATAATCGTTGAATACTATTTTTGATCGTTCAACCATTAGATAAATCCCAAACATATAGTCATGGATCGTCAATATAAGATTCATGAGTATAGTTATGTTTGTTGATATTTTATTTTCTTAAATCTATTAATTTACATTGAGCTTCAATGATATCATTCAGATGTTACAATTCACTATTTCACTTCGATATGAAGAATTGTGATAAGGTTTTTTTTTCCTCAGAGCAAATCAATGTAGTATAGAAAGGATGTCAATCCAATCCTAAGTGAGTGTGAGACAGAGAGAGTACAGGTTGTGCTTAATCTAAATGCAATCCAATAAGGTTTGTTGTGGCAAGAACAATGTGAAATAATCAAGTTTTAATACAAATATAACAAAGAAGAACCAATGGATATTTAGGCAATTGATTTCAGGGTGGTAGTTCTAAATCAAGGTGTCTAACTTCAAACAAACACAACTTTCTATAGGCCTAGATCTCATTCAATATAGGTTAATCCACTTTCGATGGTAGAAACCCTTATGCAATTATGAACTAAACATCAACTTCCGTTCGTTTTGTTCACTCAAACATACATTAAGATTTAGTCTACTAGCCATCTAGCAATCTAAACATCAACTTCCGTTCGTTTTGTTCACTAGAGCAATACTAAGTTATTTCAAGCATTATGCAAACACTTTCGATGTCCTACAAACACTTAGAATCTAGATTAAAATGGCCAAAATCAATCTAGCATTAAGAACACTTAGTAAGCATAGAAATTTAAGCATTTTACCATTAGAACATCTTAACTCTTTTCTAACCACCCATTAATCTACCTAACCCATTGATCCTATGGATGACTACTCACTAATCATCTTGTTTACACTTAATCCCATGATGGATAGAAGCATAATCAAGATGATATAATATATGAAAACAAGAAACAGAATGTAGATGAAGAGAATAACTAAAGAAAACAAGACTTTATAACATAAACTTCAAGAACACTTAATAATACTAAGAACAATTGTTTTCAACAAGAACTTAAAATAGAATGCAAAACAAGACTTAGAATGAAAGTGATAAACTCTATTAGACAGAAGTAGACTCAGAAGGAGATGGTGTGTTTTGCCATGGGGTTTGGGGTTCTATTTATAGGTGAAGAACAACCCACCCCCCATGTTACAAAGTTAAGATCTAGATCTAAAATAAAACACACTCATTGATGTTTCTTCCACTTTATCCCATTTGCACACACCTTTTGACCCTTTACAAGGCAAATGTAAACTTGGCTCTTCAGAAAAGGTAGAGAAAGTTAGGCCACTTGTTCCACCAAACTCGTCCAGCACATGAAAAGTGACACAGGCTGTCCCGATCGATCGATCCATTTTTTTCATATAAATGGATCGATCGATCCATGTCCAAATCGATCGATCTGGATTTCGGATCGATCGATCACTTTTCTCATTTGCTCACGGCTTTCTTGGATCGATCGATCCAGTTTTTCATCAAAAACGGATCGATCGATCGAAGTCTCTTTTTGTTCCCTTTGTGTTCTAATCACCTCCAAAACTCCAAATAGCTCATCCAATACCTACAAGATGCAAATGTACATGTAATAGACTCTGAATGCAAATAAATGTAAGGTTAATGCATAAAAATATATGAAATAACAAAGCTAAAACTATGCAAAATCACAACATATCAACTCCCCCACACTAGTCCTTTACTTGTCCTCAAGTAATTTAATTAAGATCAAAGGGAAAGATAATGAAAATGGGAGCTAAGAACTAAGGTATACATTTCCTGAACTCATAGCTTTACACAAGTTTACGGATCCTCAATCGACATTACTTCACAACCAACTCTCACATTCAATTAAGCATAAGCTAACAAGGTGAATTCTTGCAAATGGAAACTTGATCTCGATCATTTGGCTTGGTAAGTGAAATGGTTTAATGAGCATGTAAGAGGGGTTCAAACACATTTCTTTTTAGTGGCTTACACTCAAAAGTAGGAGCATGATCATTATGCAAAATCAATCTAAGAAAAGAGGCAACTTATGCATACATTGATTGCTTTTATTCTTCCCTTTTTCCTAGATGATCTTCAACTCTACCCTTTTTTTCTTGGTGTTAATTCATTCATCCCAAAGACGTTAAGATCACTCTCTTTACTCATCCAGTGAACTCTCTCTTATCTTTTTTTTTCTTTTTTTTTCTTTTGAACCAACTAGAGACTGATTTTCTTTTTCTTTTGTTCATTCTTTTCTTTTCACTCCTTTGGTTCATCTCTTTCACTTATCATACCCTTTTATACCCAAGATAGATTTTTGTAAAACAATACCAGACTTCCCAACCTAATTGCTAGCTCTCAAGAGGTTTTATAGCTAGCCCAACATAAGAACAACCAATGTCGCCTCTAATACTCTCAAGTTTTTGCACATGACAAGCTATCAAAAGAGACCTCACTCAACAAATATGATTAGGCTTCAAAGAATGGTAAGGGTTTTAAGGGTAAGGAGGTGCCATTTGGGTTGTCTAAGAATGGTAGAAGGATAAAATCAAACCCAAATGTTTATGATCCATGATCAAGTATACAAGTACCCATAAGCAAGAAAGATTAAGTTCATTTAGCTTTAAGTTCATTTGGAGTTGGTTTCAAGAAGAATGTCAAATCTCACACAAAAACAAGTTTCAAGAAGAGTTTCAAGGTTTGTATTCCTCGTAAGGTAAGCTCCCAATGCATGAATGCAATCTAAATGCAAATATATATATATATATATATTTTTTTTTTAATTTTTTAATTTTTATGTGTTTTTTATGGAAATAGTTAATGAATAGGTAAACTCTCCCCCCACACTTACTTCACACAGTCTCTTGTGTGAGAGCAATGTGAAAGAAGAAGACTAGAAGAAATAAACATGAAAGCTATATATTTACAATAGTTGGAGAGACACTTAGCTAATTGGAGTTGCTGGAAGGAGCTGGATAATTCTAACATTTGTTGCTTTGGTGGATGGCATCTTTCTTCTTTGATTTAGTGGACATCCTTCTACTTTGATATGGAGAGTCATCTGAAAAAAATCAAACACACTTATTAAACACACAAAAGAAAATCACACAAATAAAACAATTATATATATAGGGATAGACATGGGAGTTCCTCCCAAGTGAGCTTGTTTTAAGTCTCTAGCTTGACTTCCTTTTTCTTTGGATCAGGCTGTTTTAGGATCGGAAAGTGGAATTGAAGTTCCTCCCTCCTCTGGTGTGGCCGCCATGTACAGCTTGACTCTTTGTCCATTCACTGTAAAGTCTCCACCAGTCTTGTTCCAAAGCACAATTGCTCCATATGGCCTCACTTCTTTGATCTTGAAAGGGCCAGACCATCTCGACTTAAGTTTTCCAGGGAACAGCTTCAATCGAGAGTTGAAGAGCAACACTTGATCTCCAATGTTGAACTCCCTCTTCAGTATTTTCTTGTCATGGAATGCCTTGGTCTTTTCTTTGTAAATCCTTGAGTTCTCAAAAGCATCAAGTCGAATTTCATCAAGCTCATGGAGTTGGAAAAGTCTTTTCTCTTTGGCACTCTTGATGTCGAAGTTCAGCATCTTAACAGCCCATAATGCCTTGTACTCAAGCTCCACTGGCAAATGACAAGCTTTCCCATAGACAAGATTGAAGGGAGTGGTTCCCAAGGGTGTCTTGTAAGCAGTCCTATAGGCCCAAAGTGCATCATCAAGCTTGCTAGACCAATCCTTCCTTGTTATCCCCACAGTCTTCTCCAGAATGGACTTGATCTCCCTGTTGGAAATCTCAACTTGGCCACTTGTTTGGGGATGATAGGCAGTTGCCACCTTGTGCTTTACACCATTCTTCTTCAGAAGGTTGTCAAAAAGTTTGTTGATGAAGTGAGTGCCTCCATCACTGATCACGACTCTTGGGACTCCAAACCTTGGGAAGATAATGGTTTTGAACATCTTGAGGACAACCTTGGCATCATTGGTTGGGCTGGCTATAGCTTCCACCCATTTGGACACATAATCCACAGCAACAAGGATGTATTCATTACCATATGATGATGGAAATGGTCCCATGAAGTCAATGCCCCACACATCGAACACTTCCACTTCCAGGATAGGATTTTGAGGCATCTCATTTCTCTTGGTTATGTTCCCTCTCCTTTGGCATGGGTCACACCTTGACACAAACTCTTGTGTGTCTTTGAACATATGGGGCCACCAAAATCCTGCTTGTAGCACCTTGGAGACAGTCTTGAAGGTTGCAAAGTGGCCTCCATAGGATGATCCATGGCAGTGTGTGAGGATTCCTTCCACCTCCTCTTCAGCTACTACTCTTCTATAGATCTGATCCTTGCAAAGAGTGTAGAGGTAAGGCTCGTCCCAGTAGTATCTCTTGACATCTTTGAAAAACTTTTTTCGTGCATAGCCCGTCAGATTCAATGGTTCCCTTCCACATGCCAAGTAGTTCACTAGATCGGCATACCATGGGCCTGTCTCATCAACTGCCTTTATTTGTTCAAGCTTCTTTCCAGTTTCACAGGCTGTGACCACTGCTCCTATAGCCATGATTTGTTCTTCCGGAAGTCCCTCATCAATAGGAATCCCACACTCCACTCTTAATCTTGAAAGGTGATCAGCTACACCATTCTCCACCCCTGGCTTGTCCTTGATTTCGAGATCAAACTCTTGTAGTAGTAATATCCATCTGAGCAATCTTGGCTTGGCGTCTTTCTTGGCAAGTAGGTGTCGTAGTGCAGCATGGTCAGTGTAGACAATGACCTTAGACCCCACCAGGTAGCTCCTGAACTTCTCGAAGGCATAGACAATTGCCAACAGCTCCTTCTCAGTTGTGGCATACTTCGTTTGGGCATCATCAAGTGTTCTACTAGCATAGTAGATCACATGTGTCTTCCTATCTTTCTTCTGCCCCAAGACTGCCCCCACAGCAAAGTCACTAGCGTCGCACATGACCTCAAAGGGTAGACTCCAATCTGGTGGTTGAACTATTGGGGCACTAATGAGCTCCTCCTTCAGTTTTTTAAAGGCTTCTAGGCATTCTTCATCGAAGTGGAAGATGATCTCCTTGCACAGCAGCTTGGTCAGTGGTCTAGCTATTTTGGAGAAGTCTTTGATGAACCTTCTGTAGAAACCAGCATGGCCAAGGAAGCTTCTAATGTCTTTAACTGTTTTTGGTGGAGCTAACTTCACCATCACCTCTATCTTTGCCTGATCCACTTCAATGCCTCTCTCTGAAATCTTGTGCCCAAGTACAATCCCTTCTTTAACCATGAAGTGGCACTTCTCCCAATTAAGCACAAGGTTGGTATCTTCACATCTCTGTAGGACCCTGCACAAATTTGACAAACAAGCAGAAAAAGAGGATCCGTAGACAGAGAAATCATCCATGAAAACCTCCACTACATCCTCAATGAGATCTGAGAAGATAGACATCATGCACCTTTGAAAGGTTGCTGGAGCATTACATAACCCAAATGGCATCCTTCGATAGGCAAAGGTACCATAGGGGCATGTGAAAGTTGTCTTCTCTTGATCATTGGGATGTATTGGGATTTGGAAGAACCCTGAATACCCATCAAGAAAGCAATAATATGGATGGTTTGCAAGCCTCTCAAGCATTTGATCAATGAATGGCAATGGAAAGTGATCCTTCCTAGAGGCTGAGTTAAGTTTTCTATAATCAATACACATCCTATGCCCTGTTACAGTTCTAGTGGGTATTAATTCATCATTTTCATTTCTAACCACAGTAATACCACCTTTCTTTGGGACTACATGCACAGGGGATACCCAATTACTGTCTGAGATAGGATATATAACATCAGCATCTAAAAGTTTGATAATCTCTTTCTTAACAACTTCTTTCAGATTTGGGTTCAATCTTCTTTGATGCTCTATAGAACTCATTGATTCATTTTCAAGATGTATCCTATGTGTGCACAATGAGGGTGATATCCCTTTAATATCGTCTAGTGAGTACCCTATTGCCTTTCTATATTTTCGAAGTTCTTTCAAGAGTGCAAGCAATTCAATTTCATTGAGTTCACTACTCACTATGACAGGATATGTGTTGTTGGGTCCAAGAAAGGCATACCTGAGCCCCTTAGGGAGTGGCTTAAGGTCGACTTTGGGAGCCTTGAGTTCACTCCAATTATCCTCTTGGTCAGCGACCGAGGCGACATGTTGATCAGTTTGTGGCAGTTCCAGGAACATGCCTTCATCGACTAACTCTTCATGGTAATTGAGAAGCTTCTGATACTCCAAGCTCACTCCATCTTCGATGAGCTGAGCTTCTTTGTTTATGGTGAGAGCATGTTGTAGGGAGTCTTCCAGTGCTAACTCTTCTAGGTACTCATCAGCAAGGGCTTCCATCTCATCAATGTAGAACATCTGCCCTTCAATGGTGGGTTTCTTCATCACATCCTTGATGTCAAAGTGAAGAGTGTTTCCTTCCCCCAAGTGAAGAGCTATCTTGCCATCTTTCACATTCACAATGGCTCCAGCAGTAGCTAAGAATGGTCTTCCAAAAATTAGGGGATCTCTAGGCTCTTCATCCATCTCCAAGACCACAAAATCGGTAGGAACCTCATAGTCCCCAATCATGACTGGAAGGTCTTCCAAGATTCCTACGGGGAGCTTCACAGAGCGATCAGCCAACACCAATGATATCCTACACTTCTTGTATTGTGTAAAACCTAGCTTCTTTGCAACAGAAAGAGGCATCAGGCTTACACTTGCTCCCAAGTCACACAAACATTTTTCAAAGGTCAATGGACCTATGGCACATGGCAAGGTGAAGCTGCCTGGATCTTCTAGCTTCCTTGGTATGGATAATCTCTTGATGATGGCACTGCACTCGTGAGTAAGCACTGTCATGCCCTCCATTTCTTTTTTCTTCTCAGCTACAACATCTTTCAAGAATTTGCTATATTGAGGAACAAGCATAAATGCATCAATGATTGGCATTGTGATCTGCACTTCACTCATCTGTTTCTCAAAGAGTGCCTTGTACTTCTCTAGTAGCTGCTTCTTGAATCGTCCCGGAAAGGGTAACTTTGGCTCATAAGGAGGTGACATGAATGGAGTTGGTTTGGTGGTGGTGGTAGCATCATTCTTGTTTTCAACTGATTTCTTTTCTCCCACCTTTCTTTTTCCTTTGGCTTCCACTATTTTCTCCATTATCTCCTCATCTGTCTTCTCATCTAGAATCACAACTTCATCTTCATCAAGGTTGATGGCCACCTCCCCACCTTGTTTCTCATTATCCTTAATGAGATCTCTAGAAGGAAGCTCTCTACCACTTCGAAGGGTAATGGATTTCATCGTCTCCTTAGGGTTTTGTTCAGCTTTACCAGGAAGTGAACCAGCTTGGCGGTTGGAGGTAGAGCTAATAGAAGCAAACTGATTCTCCAAAGCCTTGAACTTGAAGTTGAGCTCATTGTAGCTTCCGTCAATCCTAGCATTGATATTTTTGAGTTCATTACCAATGTACCTTTCTTGTCTATTTTGTGCCTCCAAAATTTGTTTGAGCATGGCTTCAGTGGTGTTTTCTTGGGGGGCGTGAGTAGAAGGTCCGGCTTGGTTTTGGAATGACTGGTTGGGTTTGTTTGTGAAACCTGGAGGATAGCTTTGCTTCTGTTGGTATGTGCTCTGGTTGTTCATGTAGAAGGGTTTTTGTTGGTAGTTGTTGTACTGAAAATTTGGCTCCTTCTTGTACCATTGCCCATTAGCGTTGATGAAGCATAACTCTTGTTGTTCTGCTAGACCACCGACTTCATGTTGTTCAGCTGTGTTTGCATTGTTTGATACACCAACAGAGTTCACCTTCTCTTGCTTGGCTTTATCGGATAGTAGTTGGTCAATCTTCTCTTGCAGCGCTTTGAGCTCTCTTCTTGTGCTTGTGTCATCACCTCCGCTTCCTCTGTGTTGTCTATCATACTCATCGTTGTAGATTGAATCACTCCTAGCCATGTTCTCTACAAGTTCCAAACCATCTTGTTCAGTTCTTCCTAAGAAGAAACCATTGCTAGCTGTGTCAAGTTGGCTCCTATATTTTGGCAAGACTCCTCTGTAGAATGTGCTGAGTAGACTCTCATTGGTGAACCCATGGTGAGGGCATTGGGACTGGTAGCTGTTGAATCTCTCCCAAGCTTCTCCAAAAGTCTCTAGACCTTTTTGTTGAAATCCTGAGATTTCATTCCTAAGCTTGGCTGTTCTTGATGTAGAGAAGAACTTGTTGAGGAAAGCTTTCTTGCACTCATCCCAAGTTGTGATAGAGTCACTAGGAGTGTTCTTTTCCCATTGATGAGCTTTGTCTCCCAAAGAGAATGGAAACAAGCGGAGCTTCAAGGCATCTTCTGAGACTCCATTGGTTTTGGACAGACCACAATACTTGTCAAATCTATCCAAGTGGTCTAGGGGATCTTCCAAAGGTAGGCCATGGTACTTGTTGTTTTCGATCATGTTGATGAGGCTGGACTTGATCTCGAAGTTGTTGTTTTGCACTGCTGGTGCTCTGATACCGGTCCTACTTCCATGAATGTGTGGTTGATCATACGTACCAATGGTTCTGGCGGGACGCTGCTGATGTTGTTGTACAAGGTTGTCAGCTCCATGAGCTTCTACACCATGAGGTAGTTGCTGATCTCTTTCCATACTTTCAAGTTGTAATCTGTTGAGTAATTGGGCTTGTCTTTCTTCTCTTCTCTTCCTTACTAACTCTCTTTCCAATGCTCTGATGTTGTCAACTCTTGGGACAAGGTCTGTTGGTCCTCTGCTCCTCAAGTTCATGTACCTGTCATTGAAAGAGTTGAAGGTAGAGTTTAGTAATCTTGTAAAAGTAAAATGATTTAGTCTTAAGCAATGACCAAATCTCAATGTCACAATCAATATAGAACTGGCAACGGCGCCAAATTTGATAAGGTTTTTTATCCTCAGAGCAAATCAATGTAGTATAGAAAGGATGTCAATCCAATCCTAAGTGAGTGTGAGACAGAGAGAGTACAGGTTGTGCTTAATCTAAATGCAATCCAATAAGGTTTGTTGTGGCAAGAACAATGTGAAATAATCAAGTTTTAATACAAATATAACAAAGAAGAACCAATGGATATTTAGGCAATTGATTTCAGGGTGGTAGTTCTAAATCAAGGTGTCTAACTTCAAATAAACACAACTTTCTATAGGCCTAGATCTCATTCAATATAGGTTAATCCACTTTCGATGGTAGAAACCCTTATGCAATTATGAACTAAACATCAACTTCCGTTCGTTTTGTTCACTCAAACATACATTAAGATTTAGTCTACTAGCCATCTAGCAATCTAAACATCAACTTCCGTTCGTTTTGTTCACTAGAGCAATACTAAGTTATTTCAAGCATTATGCAAACACTTTCGATGTCCTACAAACACTTAGAATCTAGATTAAAATGGCCAAAATCAATCTAGCATTAAGAACACTTAGTAAGCATAGAAATTTAAGCATTTTACCATTAGAACATCTTAACTCTTTTCTAACCACCCATTAATCTACCTAACCCATTGATCCTATGGATGACTACTCACTAATCATCTTGTTTACACTTAATCCCATGATGGATAGAAGCATAATCAAGATGATATAATATATGAAAACAAGAAACAGAATGTAGATGAAGAGAATAACTAAAGAAAACAAGACTTTATAACATAAACTTCAAGAACACTTAATAATACTAAGAACAATTGTTTTCAACAAGAACTTAAAATAGAATGCAAAACAAGACTTAGAATGAAAGTGATAAACTCTATTAGACAGAAGTAGACTCAGAAGGAGATGGTGTGTTTTGCCATGGGGTTTGGGGTTCTATTTATAGGTGAAGAACAACCCACCCCCCATGTTACAAAGTTAAGATCTAGATCTAAAATAAAACACACTCATTGATGTTTCTTCCACTTTATCCCATTTGCACACACCTTTTGACCCTTTACAAGGCAAATGTAAACTTGGCTCTTCAGAAAAGGTAGAGAAAGTTAGGCCACTTGTTCCACCAAACTCGTCCAGCACATGAAAAGTGACACAGGCTGTCCCGATCGATCGATCCATTTTTTTCATATAAATGGATCGATCGATCCATGTCTAAATCGATCGATCTGGATTTCGGATCGATCGATCACTTTTCTCATTTGCTCACGGCTTTCTTGGATCGATCGATCCAGTTTTTCATCAAAAACGGATCGATCGATCGAAGTCTCTTTTTGTTCCCTTTGTGTTCTAATCACCTCCAAAACTCCAAATAGCTCATCCAATACCTACAAGATGCAAATGTACATGTAATAGACTCTGAATGCAAATAAATGTAAGGTTAATGCATAAAAATATATGAAATAACAAAGTTAAAACTATGCAAAATCACAACATATCAAATTGTATTTTGAAATGATTTAATCAAATAACATTGGAAAATTTGCCAAATATAACCCAAAACTTGATTTTAAATGCAAAAGTGTATCCCAACTCAAATCAAATGCAAAAGGTAACTCAAAAGGCTAGTGAAATTACAAACATCCCCTCATAACTAAACAAAAAAACAGTATTGTAATTACTATTAAAACCCTACGAATGAGAAGATTTTTAAAGAAGTCTTCTCATGAAGTATATCTTAAAAATAATTTATAAATTCGATAAAAATATTTTGATTAGTAAATAATCCTAATAATGTAATTATAGACATTTATAAATGATGTGAATTTTAATTTACTAAAATTGAATAGTTTTCAACATAGATGAGTGAATGTAAGTTAGTCATGATATTCTTTGGTTTAGGGTTTGGTAACTATGTTATAGTATTCTAAAGAATATTTATAAAATTTTGTATGTGAGAAAGTTTATATGTGTTTAGTTTTGGGTATATTAAACACTTTATAAGTTTATTTTAGATTTAATAAAGTTTTTGTATGTGATTTAGTAATATATTTGATTTTAGGGTTTTGGAAGACTTAAATTTTTGAAGATATAATGCACTGGAAGACTTAACTACCATTTCCCGTTTAAAATTTTAGAAGAAATTAGATTCTCCGCCTATTGTTAAGTCTTCCAATAAGTATTCGAGTGGAAGTACTAAGTCTTCCATAATATTTAATGTTTTGGATCTTAAAAATAATAAAATAATTTGTAAAAAATATTTTGGTTGGGTAAAATCATAATCATCTAATTATAGACATTTTAAGTGATATAAATTTAGATTTCAAACTTTATTTAAGTTTTATGAATTGTTTGTTTCTAATTAGTTAGTTATTTTGAGTTTAAGGTATATGTGACTTATGTCTTCCAAAAAATAATGCACTAGGAAGTCTTCTGGGTGAATAGTAAATTTAGGGTCTAGAAGACTTTTAAGTAAGTCTTCGAGGAAATATTCTATTAGAAGACTTAATTGAAAGTCTTCTGAATCGAAAATATTTGATTTTATTGGAATTTTTGTCTTCTTATTTAAAGAAAAATCTATACATTATCTTTCTTCCTCTCAAATGGCTGCAACAAAATATAATTTTTTCATTCTAAAACTCTCCAACCTCTCTCAAATCTGTTTGAACTTAAAAAACCAAATTTTATATCAATTTCTCATTTTTTATCACATGTTTCTAACTTATTTATTTTGTTTTTGAAGATTTTTCATCACATGGTTCTCATCATCCATTTTTAAAGGTAGATCTATAAATCATTTTTTTTGCATTTGATAACCTCTTGTTACTTAAAGTCCTTAACTTTTGAAAATTCTTTTTGTTGTTTTAAGTTCTTACCTTATTTTTGAAAATTTTCAATGTTTTGAAGTCAATTGAATGCTTTTGGATATGCATGTTTCAGATCTGAGACGACTTGGAAGACTTTCATGGAAGTCTTCCAACAAATAATACACTAAAAAGTCTTTTAAGCTAATAGTAAATTTAGTGCCTGAAGACTTTTAAATAAGTCTCCGAGAAGGTATTCTATTAGAAGACTTTCAATTAAGTCTTTCATAAAAAAAACAAACTATATATCAATTTTTCATTTTTATCTTATGTCTTTCTCACTAATTTATTTTGTTTGGATATGCATGTTTTTCAGATCTAAGACAACTTAGAAGACTTCAGGGAAAGTCTTCTAAGAAGTCTTCTAACATATAATGTGCTAGAAGACTTCCAAAAAGTGGCGAAGTCTTCTCTCATGTTAACTGGAGTCCAAACTTGTTTTTGTAGAGGAATGATCTATAATAATTTTGTTTATGATCGTTTTGTGATTTGTGGGTGTACTTTTTTAATTGTGATCTTTTGTAAATTTAAAGAGATATTAATGAAAAATTTTGGTAAATATATTCATGTCTACAATATTATCTTGCCAAAAGTACTTGATATTATTAAAATTTTTGATACAAATTCAATAGCAAAACACAATAACACAAAAATAATTAGTCAAATTTACTACGGATAAGGGAAAAAACTTCTCAAGAAAATTTAGTCAAATTCACCAAATATTAAATGTTATATAAATAATTAAATCTATTCTGAGCATCAAGTTCTATACTAGTAATAGAATCCGGATTTGCTAATGCAATTTGTTCCAAACATGAAGGTCTTCTTGTTGGCATAAATATTTTAAGCATTCAAAATTAGCAAACATAGAAATCAAGGTCAAAAAATTAACCCAAAAGACTTCTAGTGAAGTCTTCTATCATTAGCTAGAAACATTAGTAAACATATATGATAACCTCTAAATTATTACCACTAAAGTTATGAATTTCATTCAGTACCTCAAATATTGTTTTAAACACATGAATTAAAATAACATTTTTAAAAGTCATTTTAAATTTAAAGAAAATGAAACTTTATTATACATTATCGTAGAGAAGACTTCCCTAGAAGTCTTCCATTCACGTCATTTTTGCAATTGGAAATTTAAAAAAGGAAGACTTCCAAAGAAGTCTCCTCTACAGTAGACTTGTAAGAAAGTCTTCCTTTGTAAATATTGGCTTATTTTTGTAATTCAAAAATTCTCGAAAATACCAGAGAATCGTGTAAAAAAGTTAGTTTTGCAACTGACCCAATTGCGTTAGAATTTTGACTTTCTACATAAGACTTCTCTGTAAGTTTTCCAACGGAACACTTCCACAGAAGTCTTCTCAACTTTTACATTAAGTCTACGTATGGTCGGTGAAAGTCTGCGTAGGTTACTTTTTCAATTGACTATATTTGAATTTTGTTGAAAAGACTTCTCTCAAAGTCTTCTTTCATTACCTTATGTTTGACCAGAATCACGAAATAAAAATCTGAAATACTACCATGTAAGTCTTCCATCGGAAGACTTATCTGAAAGTCTTCCAATTTAAATTAAATGTTTAAGTGTAAATTTTCAATTCTAAAAGTAACCTATGCAGACCTCCACCAACAGTGAACATACTTAAATTAAAAGTTGTGAAGACTTTCGTGAAAGTCTCCCGATGGAAGACTTACTGAGAAGTATTCTGTAGAAAGTCAAAAATCTGATACAAATCGATCAATTACAACACTAATTTGTTTATCCAAGACTTTTAGGGAAGTCTTCTCAATTTTTTTTTGTCAACAAAGAAAAGTTGAAAGACTTCCAGGAAAGTCTTCTCTAAAATCACACATAAAATCAATTGCAAATGAGAAACTAACTTATGCTTTGACCAGAAGTCTGTCAAGAAGACTTATACGTAAGTCTTCTTGCGAACAAATATGGGTAAACAATTCGATTATACCTTAAACCACTGAGAAAATTTGCTTAGTTTTTCAAGCACACAAAACTTCACCACAACAGCTACTCAATCGTTAATGACCAATAATCATGAGCTTGAATGGCTATATAAACCTTAAAAAAATTAAAATGAATATAGAGAGAAATAGAGAGAAATGTAGTTTTTGTTGATAAGATATGAGATAGAATGAGTGAAAAACGATTTTTGATGCATTATGAGTTACATATTGGTTGTTCATGGTTGTTAGGTGAACTGATGGCAGTGGCATTTTTGTAAATAATTGATGAAGATGAGGATGATAGAGTAAACACACAATTTTAAAAAAAAAAGTGACATTTTCGTAAATAATCAGAACTTCAAAGGTGAATATGGCAAGTCAAAATTCCAAAAATATAATTGCTTATTTTTGTGTTTGACTTCTAATTTTGAGTCAATTTTGGCAAACACCCAAACACATTTGAGATCCGCGTTTGCGGATAATGAACATTAATTATATATACAAATTATTTATAATTATTATAATATTTTGTTTTCATTTATGTATTATGCAATAATAAATATATTGAATAACTGAGAGACGAGTAACTATTATGTATATAATTAAATTGGATAATTAAATTGGAGTAATCACATAAATAAAAAAATTCCTCTTTAATTTACAATAAATTTTGTTGGTCAAAAATAAAAATAATAACTTATTTATTTATATGGTATATAATTAAAATTAAATGATCTTGACATAGATATATAGTATATTTAATATGAATAGTTATTAATCGATGCTTCTTACTCATATGATTTTATCAATATTTTTTATATTTTCTTTAACAAAAAATATTATTTTTATTAATGTAAATATTTATTAATTGAGACTTCTATCCAATGCAAATTTTAAAAATAACATTTTTATGCATTATATATATGATACATATTTTAATATAAATGATATTAATATATATATATATATATATATAATCTGAATATATATTAAATAAGACTTCATATTTGTATGATTTCTGATTATTTGTATTTTTTTATAATAAAAAAATAGACCATTGATAAAAAAAGAGAAATACCCTAAGATAACCCTAAAAAAGTTTTTGTCACAAAAATAACCCTCAAGAACAAAAAAGACAAATCTAGCCTTTTTTTATTTTCAAAAAGTTAAATTTTTTTTTTTAAAATTTTAAACCTTATCCCCAGAACCCCACCCCATAACTCTAAACCCTAAGTCTAGATTAGTTAACCCAAGGGGTATAAATGTATATTAGTCATTTTGTTAACCTTTGGGTTAACTAATCTAGACTTAGGGTTTAGAGTTATGGGGTGGGGTTTTGGGGGTGGGGTTTAAAATTGAAAAAAAATAAAATAAAAAAATTAATTTTTTGAAAATAAAAAAAGACTAGATATGTCATTTTTGTTCTTGATGGTTATTTTTGTGACAAAAAATTCAAAAAGGGTCATTTGGGAGATTTGCCCTAAAAAAAATTCATTGTGGAATTTTTTTTACAGTGTTAGTAATTTATAATCGTTTAAAATATTTAAACTATACCATATAAGAAAAATCTAAATTTTTATTATATGCTTAATATGATTGTTTAATTTTCTTAAAAATAGAAAATTAAACAAAATGATGTAGAATGTAAAAATGATTATCAAAGCTTTATTATTCAAAATCATTAATTTTCATATATTTATTAACCATATTAGGTGATTCCGTAGTTTTTTCTAAGGAAATGATGGAGAATATTTTTTATACAGTAATAATTAATTTGATAGTTTGTTTAAAAAAAATATATAATATATGTATAGATGGACCAACCTATTTTTCTAAGAATTCTAAGAATCATCATAGTGATAACACGTGACTACTAAAACATGTTTTAATGCTTCAGATTAATATATAATGAATAATTGTTGTTGGCGAATATTTAACTCTGAAAACTCACGGGTTATGGGAACAAAACTATATACTAAAATATTGATTTACAAACGTGATAATCTAATAAATGTCCAATCAGCAATAATATCAAAGTTTTATGAGTTAAATTATATTATATGGTATTGTTGGTTAATATAAGAGATTTTAAATTAATGCGGTACAATATCTAGTAAGAAAATGATTATTTAAAAAAAGATGTGAAAAGCCCTCTTGTGTCGCACATCAGCATAATGACATTTTTATAAATAATTTACACTTTTAAAGTTATTCATTAAAAATGTTTCTATTTTAATATATAGAGAATAATAAATGATTTGGAAATACGAGATCCATGATGAAATCGGGTATATATATAGTGAAAATATATTTAAAATCAATAAATTCATGTAATTTCAAAAATTTAGGATTTTTGAATTTAAAATGTATTTAACCAATCCAATAAATTCCTCGTTTTCTTGCAAAACCGTGAATATTTCAAATGAAACAATATAATACTTCAATCAAAATCACTGACCAAAAAAAAAACACAAAATAGTGTATAAAATAATATAACAGATTTCTATACTTTAATTACTTCACATCTAAATAATATATGATCCGATGTTTTACAATATAGATAGATATCTATCTATTTAACAACAACGTTCTGAAAAGGATACCGTATTTTTAGAAAAATATTAGAGTGAACTCGTTGTTCCTCAAACTTCATACAAATTAAGTTGATTGTTTTTTCAAATTAATAACATAAGTATTTCATTCCTTTTCTCTTGTCTTTAAAATAATTCCGGAAGAATTTTGTTTTTTTCTAACCTTAAATATATTGTCTTTTGTAGAATCGTTTTTAATATTTTTCATAGTTTGTAATAGCATAACTATACTGTGTTAAAAAAAACTTAACCAGATTGACCAAAAAGTTTTCTATAATTTATTTATTCAGTTCTTTAAATAGTATTTATTCATTGTTTTATTTGTTTTTAGTTCCTCAGACGGTTACTAATCGAAACCCATTAACTAAATCATATACCGAGTTTTCTCAATTAATTATATACAGTAAAAATATATAAACAAAAAAAGCCAACGTGCAGCAATACATCAATTGAAAAGTATGCCTACAAATACTAATAGTGGCAATTTATGACAGTTTTATGATTTTAGTGTCCGAAAACAACTTTGCCCTCTTGGCTCTCTCTCTCTATAAAAGCCACTTAAATTTGTTACTACCTAACCACCCAAGACAACAAACTCAATACATTCTTCATCTATCTTCCTTTATTCTCTCTTTTTACGACTAACCATGGGAATTTCTCGAATGGATAAGCTCAGGATGATTGCAGATGATGGATTAGAAAAGCTCAACACTAACAATTCCAATTCAAACCCTAATCTCCCTAATTCCTCTTCTGCCCATAATCGTTCATACATCTACTACGGTCCACAAGTTCATACTGTTAGAGAGTCCATAGCATCTTCTACAATCGCAACTTTTTTGGTCTATCAGTATCCAAATAAATCAATCCCTGTAAAACAAGCGATGTAACCAGAAATTGTAGAGTCAGCTCAACGTTTCCGTTACCCGTCTCTTGCATAAACCAAACCCGATAAATAATATCAATGTTTTAAAATACTGGTTAGGATAAGGGATGTTATTGAAGTTGTTTTGCCATCTTTGTTTAGTTAGATATCGTGCGAGTGAGTGCAGACCGGCTCAACCTTTACTCTTGAGAGTTTGGTTGTAATATATGTTACAACTTGAATTTGTATGTATGTATGTATGTGTGTGTTTGTTTGTTTGTAGCATGTAACAAGTACATATATGTAACCCGGGCTTTATGTATTTATTTCCTATTTTAAGTAAATTTCTGGTTGGACACCTACATTCAAAAAACGTTCAGATAATTTTTAAACCATTCATTAAGAACAAATAAATAAATCACACAAGTGTGGTTGAGTGGTACAACATGCTTAGAAAGGTGTTAAGACCATCTCCATCCATAAGAACCCTTATGGGGTTTTTAAATTCTTTTTTTTTTTACCTTTTCTGATTTTTTTTTAAAAAAAATTAAAAAAATAAAATAAACCAATCGTGGACCGTCACGTGGCAGTGGGGTCCACGAAACAGTGCAAGAGGCGGTTCTAAACTAGGGGTTTTTAGAGATGGGTTCTTAAAAAAGATGGTGGGACCCACCACCTTTTTGGGTTAAGAATCCCTTAGGAACCCCTTGATGTACATGCTCTAAGTACCTCGGATTCGAAAATACATAATTTTGTGTCTTTTGTCATCCACTACAACGCCACACTTTATCTATGTGACCACATCATGATCATAGTTTTCTAGCATTTGAGTTTTGAAATCTTAACAATTTTTGCCAAAAAAAAAGTCCCTACGAAAGTGGCAAACAAGCATAACTTTTTTCTTTCCAATAATTTCTTTTGCTTTTGGATTTTTCTTGAATGAAGACCAACAACCACGAAGAGATAATCTAGAGTCTAACTTTCTGTAATTACATTTTATAGTGAAAACAAACATTCTGTGATTATTATCTTTTTGCCAATAATTTAAGTTGTATTTTATTGTGATATACAAGCTTTACGTTTTAGCTGTAAATTTCTCCAACGCAGTAGAAGCAAAGTAAGTTAATTTTACCGCTTCTCAGTTCCTAATACTTGAGCTCCTGACATTGAAGACTCCTCTTTTGGGTTTCCAACTAGTACACCAACTAAACTATGCACACTAGAGTAATCTAAAATTACTAATAACGAATCTTCCTGCCTTTGTTTGTCAAAAATGCTTATAACACTTCAGATATCTACAAATTATATAATAATATAATATTTCAGATGTGATATCTAGTCCAATATTATATTATGCGAAGTTGAAAATTGAAAGCCATAAACCTTACATACAAACAAAGATAGCCAAGAGTCCGATCATTGATAAGGTGGGATACTAACGAAACCAACGGCAGAGCAGCCTAACATACTTGCTGGAATCCTGATAGCTAGTTAAGTTTGTCACAACACCACGTTGGCTGATTGAGTATACGTTTAGCATATTGTCTCAATCTAATAACGTATTAAATATATGTATGTCCGACGAACTGCCGAAGTCTAACCGTTGTTTAGTAAGAATGGTATAACGTATGTTTTTTAACTAACGATAATCATTAAAAGGAAACGTCCTTGAATATATATCGAGAAAAATCAGTGTGGAGGAATAACAGTGTGGTTTAATGGGATGCTTAAAATGAGAAAATAATGAAGCGAAAATTCTTCTAGTAAAAAGCCGATAAAGAGGAATAAGTTGAAATGAATTGGATGCAAAAATAAGAAGAAATTATAGAGGATATAATAATGAAGACCAGATCCAGTCTCATACTTTGTTATGTGGGTTTTGTCTTTCGGATCATATTGCTAAAGATTTTCGGTGGGTTCACCAGCATCTTTATTCGTATTATCTTTCAGTCGTTAGAATATTCCTCTTTCATGAAAAGATAACCGGTGGGTTCACTGAGTTTGCTTTCACCATCTTTCTCGGTTTCTTTACCGAACAATGTTTTCAGTTTATGCACCATTTTATCATTTTGTGTAGCAATCCATACGGGGTTAAAAGAAGCAATAGAGACTAGTTCGGGTATTTTCGTAGGTGACAGGATGGATTTCAACGTTACAAGTGAAATTGACTAAATTACAATTGTTCAACTTTGCCGTAAAATTTTTGTGGGCGGATTCTAGTTTTGTCTAGAACATTGCCATCTCTCATAAAGAACTATCTTTCTTAATTACCTTTGTTGTTGTGTTTGATGTTTACTATGGAAAAGGATGGATATTCTCTCTTTATGTTATACTCAAAATTGTTGTTATAACATTAAGATGCGTTTCAAAAAAAGACCAGATCCCAAAAACTTACTCTCTTTCCTTCAGTGCAATTTAACCTTCCCAAAGCAGATTCCATATGCATACTTCAATTACACTTTCATGCAAAACATTGATAAGCATGTACGATATAGACATACATGCCCTAGAAAGAATCATGTAAAAAGTTCATCGAAATATATCTATTGTTGTCGACTTTGATATAAGAACTCACAAGGTAACAAGAATAATCTCTTTATTGCTTAAGAAAACTAGCACAAAAACTTAAGCTTCTCTCAATAACTCACAATCTCTCTAAAAACCAAAACCAAACGACATCTTTATATATAGATGTATATGTTATCCTAATCCTATAGATAATCTCATAAATAGATATTTTCCTAAAAACCCATCATCATTATCTTCTCATATCTTTAAGGATTAGGATTACTTCTTCCTCAAGTTTCTTTCAAGTTTACTCCAACATTCTCCCCTCTAAACTTGAAATCTTCTTTCTTCACTTCATGAACTCCAATGAGTTCCCTCATCTCTCTATACTTGATTCTTGCAAGAGCTTTTGTCAAGATATATGCCTTCTGCTCGCTTCCAGGGATGTGTTCGACTTCTATTAAACCTTTCTCAACACACTCTCGAATAAAATGATACTGTGTGTGTATATGCTTGCTTCGCCCATGAAACACCGGATTTCTTGTAAGAGATATAGCTGACTGGTTATCTATTCGTATCACCACCCTTGGACACGGACCTCCCATGACTTCCGTGAGTAAATCCTGAAGCCAAATGGCCTGTCTTGCAGCTTCTGTCTCGGCCATAAATTCGGCTTCACATGAAGATAATGCAACCGTATCCTGTTTCTGAGAGCACCAAGTGATAGGACTTCTACCAAGGTAAAATATATGTCCTGCTGTACTCCTACCATCATCTGGATCCACATTATAACTACTATCACAGTAGCCTACTAACGTTCTTGCGTGTGAGGCTGATGGCTCAAAAGTTAAGCCATACGAAGTACTCCCCTTCAAGTACCTAAGACATTGTTTTAATGCCACACCATGGGATTCTCTAGGACTCTTCATATACCTGCTTAATACTCCAATGCTATATGACAAATCTGGTCTCGTATGAAGCAAGTAACGGAAACAACCCACTGTCTTTCTATAACTCCACGCATCAACCTCTCTTTCTTGTTCTGCTTTAGATAGGTTAAGACCAGCATTCATCGGAATATGCACTTGATGTTCTGCGTTTTACCACAGGCCAATTAACCTAAGTGCACGCTACCACAATCGAATGGTATATCGATGCAGCACTTTAGGATCGAATCCACAGAGAACTAATGATCTATAACACTAAGAATACACAAATTTTCCTAATCTAAGCAAATAAGGGAAGATGTGTGATTTGTAACTAGCTAAACTCCTAGAATTATAAACAAAGTGATCTCAAATCCTAACAAGAAACAAGCGCAAGAATCAAGCTTTCAATCAATAGCTAAGGATAGATCCATGGGCAAGATCATCGATGTCGGGTGATTAAGATTCAATCTAGGATGATCAAACAAAACAATCAACAAGTCTATAGGTCTAGAACTCATTCAAATAGACTAATCCACTTCCGTGACAATAATCCCTATGCTAATCATGAATTAGACATCAACTCCCGTTGGCCTTACCCAATCAAGCATGCATAAAACACAAGTCTACTAACCACTAAACATCTTGACAACAACTCCCGTTGGCCAAGCATGTATAGGACAATACTAGGTTGTTCAAGCATTTCATCGAACACCTTCCGGGCGTGAAACTACTTATGATCTAGATTAGATTTCCCAATCTTAACCTAGCATTAAAATCACCTAATAAGCCATAGAACAAAGTTAATCAAGCAAGAATCATCCTAAACATCCTCCTAATCACCCTAATCTACTTAACCCATAAATCTAAGAATGTCTACTCAATGAACTCCATGATAAACCTTAAATCTATGGGAGATTCAAGATTAATCATGTTATGAGAATGAGAAACAAGAATTAAGATGAAGAACTTCCTTAAAAATGATCAAAGATTCAAGCTTTTACAATATGAAACAAAGTCTTAGAGAGAAAATTGAGATCCTCTTGGGTTTTTGGGGGCTAAAACTATATGTAAGAGGGTAAAAACTCGAGCTGGTTTGATCCCATAAACCAAGTCAAACCGGAATAAACCGGTCAATAGTGACTTTTCTTCTGTGTAGCGGCCACTGCATCCCGCTACACCATCCAGATATGGAGCAGGGATTGGAGGTACATTATTTGCAAAACAGGTCCTTCAGCTTCTGGACAATTACGAATTGACCCCAAGACTATTGAATGTGCAGAAACGTCCTCGCGTAATCAGCCCAAAAGTTCTAATCGTGCAATTTAGCCCATGCGATATTCTGGATTTGCAACCTTAGTCCCTGACCTCTTGTTAACATCACATTTTAACCCCAAACTTCCATAATGTACAATTTAACCCTTGATTTTCGCCTTAAACTTCCAATTGTTCAATCTAAACCCTGTCAAATGCAATTATGCATGCAAATGCAATATAAAGACCTAAATGCAACCTAAAATGATAATAATGAACTAAAATATGAATCTAAAACTTAACAAAATCAAGAGATATCAACTCCCCCAAACTTGCTCTTTACTTGTCCACAAGTAAACATTCAAGAACAAGATGAGGAAATACTTTAAAATGAAAACTTAAACCTTAGAGTACCAACAAAAGCATTCGACTCAATATCCATCAAAGTAGTTTTAAAGTGCACCAATGATCTCTACTTTAAAAGAGTTAGCCATACTCATTACTCATGCAATGCCTTAGAGCTAAACTTTCAATGTAATAGCAAGAAACCAATGTAACTCAACTCTTTAACATTCATTAAGTGTTTAGTGAACTCTCTCAATCAACTTAAATCACAAACTAAAGGGCCAGGTGCTAAAGAGGCTAAGATGACATATAAAGTGGAGTTTGCTCAATTTCCTTAGGGTTTTTCACTCATGAAAAAGGGATGCATAAGCTATTGCAAAAGTAAAAAGAAGAAGAACAATTCATGCATACAAGTATTCACTTCCATGTTCTACCCTTCCCTAGTTATGTATCTACAATCCCAAACCAAAAATATCAAACCCAAAACACTTCTCTCACCCCCAAATTCACTCTTTTTCACCATTTTACTACTTAGGAAGCTCTCTTTTCTTTTCATCCTCTCAATTCTTTTATTTTCTTTTCTAGAGGATGTCATTTTTTATCTCATGCTTCCTGAGTTTCTCTTTTATTTTACCCCCTTTTTTTTTTTTGGTTTTCTTTTCACTCTTTCATTGCTTTCACTCTCTTCTTTTCTTTCCTCTCATCACATAATCTCACTCCAAAACAATCCCATTAAACCCCCCATCCTAACCAATAAAGGTAATTGGCATACGGAGGCTACTACTTGTCGTTCCTCTGTCATCCAAAATTTTGCACTAGAATACATCATCAACAAGAGGCCTCACTCATCAAACAATCAAGGGGCAAAGAAAAAGGGTTAGGGTTCAAGGTGAGGTACCATTTAGTGATGCAAATGGCCATTCAAGCTTGTAAGAAGGTCTAAAAGTGGATAAGCAAACTTGAATGTTCTATTGTTACCAAGAGTGAGCAATTCAAGCTTCAAGAGAGAGTAATTAGATGTTCATTTAAGTTCAAGTTCATAGAGTTGAGCTACAAGGAAGACATGCATCTACAAATGAGTTCAACTTTCAAGCGATGAGATCCAAGCATGGTTCTTCCTTAACTTCATGTCCATATAAATGCAATAAACAACTCCAAAGATGGACATTCAATCAAACTCTTAAGTTGTTACTTACCAATAAAAGTTCATTAAGACTCTCAATGCATATGCAATGCAACCTAAATGCTTCTAGACTCAATCCTAAAGGTGATGCAACTAGATGCTTGTTTTTGTTGTTTTCGAAAATTTTCAAATTTTTAGGTTTTTTCTATGCAAATAAGTATGTACAATGCAATGCATGAGATGGATGACAAGTAAACAAAACAGAAAACAAGGTGAGATAGTAGACTCTCCCCCAAACTTAATTCACACAGTCTCTTGTGTGAAAATAAATTTGAAAGAGAGGTGAAAGGGAAAATAAAATATGATGAACTAAGTATTGACAAGGGTAGAATGCACTTACTTGGAGTTGTCCTTGATGAAAGAAGGGGGATGAGGAGGGAGAGAGCTTGCTGTGACCTTCTCCATTTTGTCTTCACCTCTTGGAAAGATTTAGAACTCCCCCAAACTTGTCCCTAAACTTATTCAAACACATTAAAACAAAATAAAATAGAAATAGAAATATATACAAAGGATAGACATGGGATTGCCTCCCAAGCGCGCTTGTTTTAAGTCTCTAGCTTGACTTTATGCGCTTGCTAGTCATAGGAATCAAAAGGTTGAGCCAATGCACCTTTGGTCCTTCTCCTACAAATACAAGAAATAAAGTATGCAAAGGAGCACACTACTGTCCATAGGAAATAGACAGATTTTTCATCAAAGAGCATTACTAAAGATATAACATGGATTAACACATGCTCTTTGAGGTTCAGATGATCATGAGAATCGAATGAATTTGGTGGAAAAACAAAATCAACTACTGGTTCAAACGAAGTTTTAACAAAGTAATCAACATTATCTCCATCAATCAAATAAAGCACAATGTTCTCATTCTCATGATCGATGTCGATCTCGGGGCTTTCTATTATTTTATCTATATCAGTTTCACACCCTAGATCAGCTAACTCAAGAAGAGGTCTAGATTCATCAAGCATCAAAAAGTTAGTTTCGAGATCAATTGAAGCACAAAGATAGTTCTTGTCAAAACAAACTTCAAAATAATCTCTAACAATCTTTTCTACTCTCAAGTCATCTAGTTTTCTAGTTTCACATATCAGATCAAGACATTCATTGATGAGCACATGAGAATTAAGATCAGAGGCAATATATTCAACACAAGGCAAGCAATTATCCTCAAAATAATGAAGTTCAGAAGTAGAATCGCATATACCTTCTAGTTGGGTTGGTGGAACCCAATAAAATACCTCTTTGAGCTGATGAGCATCCCTTACCTCAAAACTTGTGAGCTCTCTTCCTTCTAGCATTGCCCGATGTTGCATAAGGTTTAGCCTAAGCAACACTGCCATGTCACTCCTTGTCGACGTTGGGCTCTCTTTACAAAGCTCATCTACCTTCACACTTTGTTCTGGTGTGAGTATACTTTCATCAAAGGGTGGCTCCACATAAGGCTCATCATCTTCAATGTCATCCTCAAATGTGTCTTCCTCTTCTTGTGGCTTCTCAAGGTAGCTTGAAGCCATCTCTACAAAGAACAAAATCTAGAATAAAAGGTTAGTAACTATACAAAAGCAAAACAAAGCAAGAAAATAAAGCTTAGTCTCAAGAAAATCTGAAATCCTAATGATAAATCTACTTAGTTCCCCGGCAACGGCGCCAAATTGATGTTCTGCGTTTTACCACAGGCCAATTAACCTAAGTGCACGCTACCACAATCGAATGGTATATCGATGCAGCACTTTAGGATCGAATCCACAGAGAACTAATGATCTATAACACTAAGAATACACAAATTTTCCTAATCTAAGCAAATAAGGGAAGATGTGTGATTTGTAACTAGCTAAACTCCTAGAATTATAAACAAAGTGATCTCAAATCCTAACAAGAAACAAGCGCAAGAATCAAGCTTTCAATCAATAGCTAAGGATAGATCCATGGGCAAGATCATCGATGTCGGGTGATTAAGATTCAATCTAGGATGATCAAACAAAACAATCAACAAGTCTATAGGTCTAGAACTCATTCAAATAGACTAATCCACTTCCGTGACAATAATCCCTATGCTAATCATGAATTAGACATCAACTCCCGTTGGCCTTACCCAATCAAGCATGCATAAAACACAAGTCTACTAACCACTAAACATCTTGACAACAACTCCCGTTGGCCAAGCATGTATAGGACAATACTAGGTTGTTCAAGCATTTCATCGAACACCTTCCGGGCGTGAAACTACTTATGATCTAGATTAGATTTCCCAATCTTAACCTAGCATTAAAATCACCTAATAAGCCATAGAACAAAGTTAATCAAGCAAGAATCATCCTAAACATCCTCCTAATCACCCTAATCTACTTAACCCATAAATCTAAGAATGTCTACTCAATGAACTCCATGATAAACCTTAAATCTATGGGAGATTCAAGATTAATCATGTTATGAGAATGAGAAACAAGAATTAAGATGAAGAACTTCCTTAAAAATGATCAAAGATTCAAGCTTTTACAATATGAAACAAAGTCTTAGAGAGAAAATTGAGATCCTCTTGGGTTTTTGGGGGCTAAAACTATATGTAAGAGGGTAAAAACTCGAGCTGGTTTGATCCCATAAACCAAGTCAAACCGGAATAAACCGGTCAATAGTGACTTTTCTTCTGTGTAGCGGCCACTGCATCCCGCTACACCATCCAGATATGGAGCAGGGATTGGAGGTACATTATTTGCAAAACAGGTCCTTCAGCTTCTGGACAATTACGAATTGACCCCAAGACTATTGAATGTGCAGAAACGTCCTCGCGTAATCAGCCCAAAAGTTCTAATCGTGCAATTTAGCCCATGCGATATTCTGGATTTGCAACCTTAGTCCCTGACCTCTTGTTAACATCACATTTTAACCCCAAACTTCCATAATGTACAATTTAACCCTTGATTTTCGCCTTAAACTTCCAATTGTTCAATCTAAACCCTGTCAAATGCAATTATGCATGCAAATGCAATATAAAGACCTAAATGCAACCTAAAATGATAATAATGAACTAAAATATGAATCTAAAACTTAACAAAATCAAGAGATATCAGCACTGCGTTACTATCTTTCATGCCGGTATCTTCAAGGATCTTCATGGCATATCGACTTTGGTTAAGATTTATTCCCTTTTCATGTTGACAAACTTTGATCCCAAGGTAATAGGATAGCTTTCCCAAGTCACTCATTTCAAACTTACTTGCCATTTCCTTCTTAAAATTGTTTATAGCTCTCATGTCTGTCCCTGTAACAAACAAGCCAACTACATATACTGCGATAACAAGTAAATCGTTACTAACCCGTTTGAGAAAGACAGATGGTTCCTTTGGGCAACGTGTAAAGCTTAACTCGACCAGAATCTTGTTTAACTTGTCATTCCATGCTCTGGGTGCTTGTTTTAAGCCGTAAAGAGCTTTCTTTAACTTGTAAACCTTGCCTTCACTTCCTTTTATCACAAATCCCTCAGGTTGCGTAACATACACGGTTTCTTTCAAATCTCCATGTAAAAATGCTGTTTTAACATCTAAATGATGTATTTCCCATCCGTGAGAAGCCGCAATGCTAATCAATAATCGAATTGTTTCAATTCTTGCAACCGGAGCAAAAACTTCATCGTAGTCTATCCCATACTTCTGCACATAACCCTTAGCCACAAGTCGTGCTTTATACTTATTAATGGTTCCATCAGAATTCCGTTTGAGTTTGAATACCCACTTCAAACCTATTGGTTTTACTCCAAGCGGTAGTTCTACGAGTGTCCAGCAATCAAGACTCGTGATAGAAAGTATCTCATCCTCGCATGCACATACCCACTCTTTGCACTCCTTTGCTTCTTCAAAGTTTTGTGGCTCGTTGTTTATACACATCAACAAACGTTCTCATGCTTCTTCTGCGACTAATACATAGTCGTTAAGGTATCTTGGCTTCACAGTTTCACGTTGTGATCTTCTTAACTGTGTTTGTTCTTCCGGTTCTTGGTCCTCTTCACTTTCTTCTTCACTTTCTTCCTCATTAATCGTATTACCTTTATCAGTAACCTGTTTGTTGTTTCCTTTATTCTGCTCTGGTTCTGGTATACCATGATTACCGAACGGTCCGAACATGATCTCGAACGTTTCTTCTTGATCCTTTCCTGTCACATTCGAATGCCAGTTCCATCCCTTCGTCTCGTCGAAGACCACATCGCGGCTTACTACTATTTTGTTGAATTGCGGATCAAGCAACCGGTATGCCTTGGACCTTGGTTCTGTGCTGAGGTGAACTAACATTCGAGATCTATCATCTAGCTTCTTTAAGAGTTTTGAATCAACCTTGGCATACCCTATACAGCCGAAAACTTTGAGATGACCAACATTAGGCTTCCTTCCATGGAACAATTCGTATGGTGTTTGGTCCTTAAGTGCTCTCGTAGAAATTCTGTTTAGAAGATAGGTTGAATGCATGATTGCCTCACCCCACAAACGATTCGGAATACACATATGCTTCAATATACTTCTGGCCATCTCCATCAAGGTTCTATTGCGTCTCTCAACTACTCCATTTTGCTGAGGAGTATATGGAGCAGTAAGATGACGTTTGATCCCGGATTCATTGCAAAACATATTAAACTCTTTTGAGACGAATTCACCTCCTCGATCTGTTCTGAACGTTTGTATACGTTCCCCTGACTCTTGTTCCACCAAACTCTTGAACCTTTTAAATCTGTTGAGTGCATCACTCTTGTCCTTGAGTAGTAACGTCCACATGTATGTCAAATAATCATCTATAAGTACAAAAACATATTTATTTCCTGCGTTTGTACTTGGATTGATTAGACCACATAAGTCACCGTGTATTAACTCAAGCTTCTTGCTGGCTCGATAAGCTGTGGACTTTGGAAATGACTGGCGTGCTTGCTTACCCAATAGGCATGATCGACATACCTTCTTCTCAATCTCAAACTTTGGTATCCCTATGACCAGCTCTCGTTGTACCATAGAGTTGATTGTTTCCAAGTTTACGTGACCCAATCTCGCATGCCACCGACTTGAGTTGCTCGTTGTTGTAGACAAGAGAGACATGTTCTCTTTGATTCCCATATGAACCTTATATAATCGATTTTTGGATCTTACGGCTTTAGCAATAAGAGTTCCATCTCGATCATGCATTACAAGATGCTCTCCTTTCATTCTTATATCACACCATGCTTCCGTTGCTTGTCCAAGGCTGATTATATTACTTTTGAGATCAGGTATAAAATAGACATCGGTAATTTTTCTTGGTTTACCGTTTCTATCTATGAACTCAATTGTTCCCTTCCCTTTTATGTCAATCTTAGAGTCATCTCCGAATCTAACCTTTCCACTAACTGATTTATCCACAGTGGAGAAGTATCTTTGATCACCACTCATATGATTACTAGCCCTGTTGTCGAGATACCAAATATTGTCATCCCTATCTCCTCCATCATAGTTACTTGGTACAATATTTTCTTCGTTTAGATAAACTATCTCATGCATCATTAACTCATCTGCCTCCTGTGTTGATGTGTTGTCGTTTTCTTGCGTTTCTTGTAGTTTAAGTAAACGATCTGGACAGTCATACGCAACATGTCCTGTTTTATCGCAACGAAAACATGTAAGTCTTGACATATCTCTTGCTCCGTTGTAATGACCACGGCCTCGACCCCTATTAGAGAATCGTCCTCCACGCCCTCTGCCTCTGTAATTATTATTGGAATCGTGTGGCTGTTGTTGAGATTCCATGTTTGCATACATTAGCTTACTATGATCCTCTTGATCCTCTTCTTCTTCGAACACACGTTCCTCATAAGCTTTCAATCGTCCAATAATGTCCTCAAAGCTTGTCGTCTTAAGGTCTAAGACTTGTTCCAAAGAAGCTACTATATGTATATATTTCTTGCGTGGCAAACACTTAAGGAACTTTTTAACGAGTTTTGCTTCTTCCATTACTTCTCCTAGCGCCATTGATTTAGAGGAGATCTCTGCTAGCTTACCAACAAACTCATCGATCGTCTCGGCATCTTTCATCTTGAGACGATCAAAATCCGCCATTAGAGTCTGAAGCCTCGCTTCTCTAACTCGCCCTGCCCCAATATAAAACTTTTCTATATTTTTCTAAATTAAAAACGTATTTACAAATGTTCAAAATATATAAAAACGTTTTTCATATTTTTCGACAAAGGAAGCTTTTATTAAGATGATAACATCGTGTCCGAATACAAAGTTGATGTTAACCAAATAGGATGATAAAATTTAAAATTTATAAAAAAGTTATTCGGAAGTCCTTTTTCTGCTAATAGATGAGCAGCATGATTTGCAGAACGCCTTGCAAAAGCAAATTGGCAGTGTCGAATTTTATGTTTCCAGTGATGTATATCAGTCATGAGATTATGGATAGATATATCTTCACGGTAGCCTGCCAGATATTTAAATAACAATTTAGAATCACTTTCAAAAAGAACGTTAGAATATCCCAAACTCCAAGTAGTTTGCATAGCCAGAAAGAGGGCCTTAGTTTCAGCTTCAAGACATGAAGAGGCAATACCCAGAACTGCTGATCCCCACATTTTAATGCTTCCTCGTCAATCACGAAGAATCCAACCACCACGTACCTGACCTGTGTTGGGATTAAAAGCTGCATCGTAATTACATTTTAAAATTCCGATGGGGGGGGGTTCCCCAAACCAGCGTACGAGAAGCAGGGGAATGTCTTTGAGTGGGGGAATCATGCTGCGAATCTTCAGTAGAACTCAGAATCCATTCGTGTACATCTGCAAGTGCATCAGTCACAGTTGACTGTAATGCAATTACCTTATGGCGGAAGATTAAAGAATTGCGTCCTTTCCATATTCGCTATAATAACCAAAAAGGTAGCAGTTTTTGTTGAGCAGTTAAACCTTGTTGAGATTGCATATCTACCAATCTTTGGATTTTGTTTGTTGGTCTATGTCGACGATATCATTATCACCGGCAACAATGATTCCATCGTCAACAGCTTCATACATTCACTTTCCACCCGGTTTTCATTAAAGGATTTGGGCTCTCTCTCTTACTTTCTTGGCATTGAAGTTTCACGGACAAAACATGGCTTATTACTAAATCAACATCGTTACATTGCAGATATTCTTCACAGGACCAAGATGACAACATCCACACCTGCAACGACACCCATGTGTGCAACAACTCCACTCACGCTCCACACTGGCTCTCCTCTACCTGATCCAACCGAATATCGAGCCACTGAGGGCAGCTTGCAGTATCTCTCACTCATTCGTCCCGATATATCCTACGCCGTCAACAAACTCTCGCAGTACATGCACCAACCAACCATTGATCATTGGACAGCAGTCAAACGCGTCCTCCGATATCTCGCTGGCACACCGAAGAATGGTCTCTTCTTCTCCACGCAAAACACTCCATCTCTACATGCCTTCACCGATGCTGATTGGGCAGGCGGCAAAGACGACTACATGTCAACTGGAGCATACTTAGTTTATTATGGCAGACATCCTATTGCTTGGTCCTCCAAGAAGCAATCTGGAGTTGCTCGCTCATCTACCGAAGCGGAATACCGTTCTGTGGCAAATACCACCGCTGAGGTTACATGGATCACATCACTGCTTATGGAACTTGGAATTAAACCCACTACAGCACCAGCAATTTATTGTGACAACAAGGGAGCTACATATCTCTGCTCTAACCCCATGTTTCACTTCCGCATGAAGCACCTAGCTCTTGATTACCACTTTGTTCGCAACCATGTTCAAGCTGGCAACATCCGTGTCTCACATATACATTCCAGTGATCAACTTGCTGATGCTTTAACCAAACCTCTTCCAAGACTATGGTTCCAGCAATTGTGTGTCAAGATCGGCCTTGCTACCCCCCGTCCGTCTTGAGGGGGCGTATGGGACTATGGAAACTCTTGATGCACACTCCTGTAATTACGCTGCATATATTCTCTTTTAATTCATGCATATACTCTTACCTAGTTTGTACGATCTCCTCTGTATAAAACCAAGAGCTCTGCTCTTGTGAATAATATCATTCGATTCCATAATACAGTACTACCAATCGGATTTTGTTTTCTTCATATTCTATCGTATTGTCTAGGAAACTTGCCGCAAAAGGTAACGAAGATAACCGCCAGATTGCAACAGATTGAGGGCAGGTGAAAAAACATTGGCTAATTGTTTCGGGTTCAAGCCCACACCGAGGGCAAAGTATGTCAACGGCTATGCCTCGTGAATTTAATCTTGTAGCAGTACCAATGGCTTTTGATAAAATGCGCCACAGAAAATGTTTTAGTTTAGGCATAATATCAAGTTTCCAATTTTTTGCTTTAAGGGACGGATTCCCATGAGGTGGTGGAGGCTCTAGACTTTCAATCTCTGGAGTATGTCGAGCTAACCAGTATCCTGAAGAAACGGTATAATGGCCATCTGTATTGTATTGCCAAACTAGTCTATCAGACGTTGGTGTTTGGTTTAAATACATATTTTCCACTATTTATTGATCTTCCCGAGCTAGTAAATCTTCTATCCGATGAACATCCCATTTTTTGTAAGGACAAGTAGTCATTAGCTCACTCACACGGTGGTCGGTTGGAAAATTTGTTGTCGCGGCTCGGGGTGGATGTAAAGGATGTTAATTTTATTTCTTCATGATTCATCAATATGAATCTATAACCATATGATTTTCTACTTGAATAGACAAAAGGGAAAACATACCTTGTGAATCCATGATTCAATGATCTATGGCAAGAGAATGGATCTTCCAATGCAAAACCTTTTTCCTTTATGACCTTAGCTCTCCATTGATGGGATATGGAGATTTCCACTTATTTTCAAGTTAGGTTGCATTGGGGACCATAACCCATGATGAAGAATTAATTTCTAGTTCAACCCTTCACTAAACTAGAAATTAAATAAGGCATCCACATATAATGTTTCATAACATTTCATGCCCAAAATAATTAATGGTCCTATCACATTATTCCTTAACATATGTGACTCAACCAAAATTAACCAAAATGATCTTACAATCTCCCACTGAGTCATATATGTGCCTTAGAATGTGACAGACTTAATGAGCGCTCTTTATGCCATTAATTCTGGGAGCATAAACAATCTTGTCCATTGATTATATCAACATAGGATCATGGTGGCTTTCGTTACATTACTTTCGTAACTAAACTTTCCATGGTCACAATATCAATACAACCAAATGACATAGATCAATTATGAAACATGTGGCATGAAAATCACATGAAGTGTGGTCTGTATATGTCGATTTTCAACTGGTCCTACTTTAGTGAGATCAACTTAACCTTATGGTACAAAGTGTATGCCGAAGACTTTAAACTTTATTTCTGATCAGAAAGTGTGTATAATACAACAAAAACATGGAACAAAAACCAAATTACAAACTCCCACTAAACCGAATGATCCCCAAACACCAAAATACCCATATGAGCAGTATGCTCATGAAAGACCTTAGGTACAATTCCTTTTGTAAGAGGATCCGCAATCATAGAGTTTGTCCCTAAGTGTTCTATGGTAAACTTTCCACTTTGTACCCATTCCTTAACAACTCGGTACTTGATGTCTACAAACTTAGACTTTACCGAACTTCTATTGTTGTTGGAATACATAACGGCCGCCTTATTGTCACAATACAACTTGAGGGGTCTTTCTATTCCTTCAAGAATCCTTAAACATGTGACAAAATTCTTTAGCCAAATTCCCTGAAGTGATGCCTCGTAGACTGCTACTAATTCTGCTGCCATTGTGGATGATGTTACGAGTGATTGCTTAGCACTTCGCCAAGAGATCGCTCCACCGGCTAACAGAAAAACATAACCTAATGTAGACTTTCTACTGTCTTGGCATCCCGCAAAATCAGAGTCAGAATACCCAATGATCTCCATATTATCTGATCTCTGGTACGTGAGCATACGGTCTTTTGTTCTCTGCAAGTACCTCATGACCCTTTTGGTTGCTTTCCAATGGTCCATGCCCGGATTACTTAAGTATCTGCCCAACACTCCAACTATGTACGCTATATCCGGTCGCGTACAAACTTGAGCATACATAAGACTCCCTACTGCTGATGCATAAGGGATACTTTGCATCTCCTCAATTTCCAGTTTTCCTTTAGGGCATTGTTCGAGACAAAACTTGTCTCCCTTAGCGATTGGGGTATCTCCTGGTTTGCAATCATGCATGCCAAATCTTTTAAGAACTTTATTGATATAGCTCTTTTGTGACAATCCAAGAATTCCTCGAGGGCGATCTCGATGAATCTCGATCCCTAATACAAAAGATGCCTCACCAAGATCTTTCATCTCAAAATTTTCCTTAAGAAATCTCTTGGTTTGAACCAGCATGCTAATATCGTTAGTGGCCAGAAGTATGTCATCGACATATAAAACCAGGAAAATACATTTACTCCCACTGAACTTTTGATACACACAATCATCAACCAAATTCACCTCAAAACCAAAGGAGGTGATGATCTTATGAAATTTATGGTACCATTGACGGGAAGCTTGTTTTAGCCCATAGATGGATTTCTTTAATTTGCAAACCATATTTTTTGCATCACCTAAGGCAAAATGTTCTGGTTGCACCATATAAATCGTCTCTTCAATGTCTCCATTGAGAAACGCTGTCTTAACATCCATCTGATGAAGCTCTAAATCATAATGTGCAACAAGAGCCATGATTATCCTAAAAGAATCCTTTGAAGATACCGGAGAGAAGGTTTCTTTATAGTCAATCCCCTCTTTCTGAGTATAACCTTTAGCCACTAGACGAGCCTTATATTGCGAAATATTACCATTCGAATCCCTCTTGGTTTTAAATATCCATTTACAACCAATGGGTTTCTTTCCTTCTGGTAATTTAACGATTTCCCAAACCTCATTGTCTAACATAGACTTATACTCTTCATTTGCTGCCTCAGTCCACTTATCCGACATGGAACAACTCATAGCCTGGCGGAAGGTGATGGGATCATTTTCCGAAAGAGTTTGATTTTCCTCATGTTCCATTAAAAATACTATGTAATCATCTGGAATAGCATTTCTCTTTATTCGGGTGGATCGCCTAAGAGCAATTTGATCTTGTTGCACTAGTTCTTGAGGATTTTGAGTTTGACCTTCATGTACGATATCATCGACAACCTGAGTTGGAGGAAGGACTTCATTATCAACTTGAGGATCCAAATTTACTTCATCAGAAGTAACTATACGAATCGGTATAGGTATTTGAGCCGATTCTTCCTCAAAGATGATATCCTTAACCTTATTTCTCCCCCCAAAATCAATATCCTCAAAGAACGTAGCTGTTCCTGTCTCAAAAATATTCTTAGCAGTGGGATCGTAAAACTTATACCCTCTTGAGCGTTCCGAATAACCAATAAAGTAGCTGCTAATGGTTCTTGAGTCCAGTTTCTTTTCATATGGCTTATAAGGCCTTGCCTCAGCTGGACATCCCCATATTCGAAGGTGCTTAAGACTAGGCTTGCGCCCAGTCCAAAGCTCATAAGGGGTCTTAGCAGTTGCTTTAGTTGGCACCCTATTAAGAATGTATGCTGCAGTCTTTAGTGCCTCTCCCCAAAGTGATTCTGGTAAGGAGGAATGACTAATCATACTCCTCACCATGTCCTTAATAGTGCGATTCCTTCTCTCAGACACACCATTCATGCTAGGAGAACCTGGCATGGTGTATTGAGGCACTATACCACACTCCTCTAGGTATCTGGCAAACGGTCCTGGACGTTGTTCACCTGAACCATCATACCGACCATAGTATTCGCCACCACGATCAGATCTGACAGACTTTATCCTTCGGTCAAGTTGGTTCTCAACCTCAGCTTTAAACTTTTTGAACACGTCCAAAGATTCCGATTTCTCATGAATAAGAAACAAATATGCATATCGAGAATAATCGTCAATGAATGATATAAAATATTGTTGACCATTCCAAGAAGCCGTAGGAAAAGGTCCACAAATATCCGTATGTATCAATTCAAGGACTTCCGTAGCTCTATATGCACCCAATTTCTTATGCTTGGTCTGTTTTCCTTTAATGCAATCCACACATATATCACAATCCGTGAACTTTATGGAACTCAATATACCATCTGACACAAGACGCTCAACTCTATTTCTAGAGATGTGACCTAGGCGTTGATGCCAAAGAGTTCCTGAATTTGCATCTTCAAACTTTCGTTTAGTACCTCTTGATTCAACACTTAAACTTTCATCTTTAGAGTTTATAGTGTCAAGCATATAAAGACTGTGATTTTCCAAAAGTTTACCGGTTCCAACAAGTTTTGAATTTAAAGACAAAGTAGCGGTTCCGTTCTCAATTAGACAAGAATAACCTGATCTGTCTAACCAAGGACCGGAAACCAAATTACGTCTAAAAGACGGTACAACAAAGGTGTCTTTCAAATCCAGAAAATGACCAGAAACAAAAAACAATCTAAAATGCGCAATTGCCTCCACATGCACCGGACTCCCATTAGCCACATGAATGCGTCTTTCAGCATCATTTGGGGTTCGATAGCTCAGGCAACCCTGAAGTGAAACACTAATGTTAGTAGTAGCACCAGAATCTAACCACCAAGTGTTTCTAGGTACTTCAACTAAGTTCATTTCTGAGCAAACCAAAGCAAGGAACATACCTTTCTTAGCACGCCAAGCGTGATATTTAGGGCAGTCCTTCTTTATGTGTCCACCCTTCCTGCAAAAGAAACATGTATCTTCAACCTTAGCATGTTTCTTTTGGGTAGGACCCTTAGCAGCATTATCCTTAGTGGGCTCAAATTTCTTTCTTTTGCCCTGTCCCTTAGAGGTGTAAACCATATGAGAACTTTCGGTCCTTTCTTGTTTCATCCTCTCTTCCTCTTGCACACAATATGCAATGAGCTCGTTAAGAGACCATTGCTCCTTCTGTGTGTTATAACTTGATTTCAGTTGACTGAACTGAGGAGGAAGAGAGTTCAAGACAAAGTATATGAGCAATTCAGCCGGAAGCTCAGTCTTAAGTGTCTTGAGTTTCGAAACAATGTTGGACATTTCCAAAATGTACTCCCTTATTTTTCCATTGCCGTGGTACCTCATTGTACTAAAGCGATGCAAAAGCATGCTAATTTCCGCCTTATCGCTTCTTGCGAAACGTGAATCCATCTCGGCAAGGAACTGTTTGAGATCATTGATCTCTTCACCACCTCTGAAGGCTTCTGGAATGGTGTCCTTAATGATCATCAAACCAATGCGGTTAGAACGCTCCCACTTCTCATGAACAGCCTTATATTCCGAAGTGCTGTCATCCGTAGGAGAAGAAGGTTTGTCCATCCTGAGCGCAAGGTCAAGATCCATACACCCAAGAACAATCTTCACTTTACTTTTCCATTCCGAAAAATTGGAACCTGTAAGAATCGGAATGGATCCTAAGTTGGCAGATAAAGTAGCTGAAATGAGAGAACAAAAAACTGAGTTAACTCAATATCCGAAGAAATCAATGATAAATTTTAACTGATTATACTTCCCATCCAAGATACCAAATGTAACATCAATATCAAGTCTTTGGACAGTAATATTGACTACTAGCAGTATTCTTGTAATAACAATCAAATATTGACAATAATCCACGATAAACAATAAACCTTCATTTGAGCCGATTTATTATTCACATGTTGAAACCTTATAATTGTCATGTATTCATCATCATAATTGTATGTACAATTCGGCCAAAAATTAAGTCTTCCTTTGGGCCGACTTAACATTCGCATGAATATTGCACACACGTATATATGTAAATTCCGGCCAAACACAACCTTCCTTTGGGCCGATTAAATATTCACCATGAACTTACATATATACTTCCTTTAATAATTCTCATGAAAAATCTTCTCAAGAGAGGTCTTCCTTTGGGCCGACATCTTGATTAAATTTAAAATCAAATTATTAAAGATGTATAATCAAATTTATTAATTGATTTAAAGCTGAATTTTATTCTTGCACAAATATATAAGTAAACGTATGTAGGGTCTTTATGCAAGAATACTTAAGCGGCAGAGTGGTTGGAGTCAGCAAAGGGCGTGCCAGCTTTAGTCACGCGACCTGGGTTCGAATCCCAGCCTCTGCGTTTTTTAACTTAATTAAAATCTGGATGGGCCTAACTTAATGTTTGTACAAAACTGGCCCAACTGATTTAAAACATAAGAAACTGGGCCAAAATAATTAAATTCGAAGGCCCAGAATAATTAATTAAATCAGAAACTGTATTTGGGCCAAAATTATTCGCAGGCCCAAAAATTATTAATTGAATCAGAAACTATATTTGGGCCAAACAACTAATAGGCCCATCACGAATTTGCCTCCAACCAATACCTAAAAAACTAACAGGCCCATTCTTGACAAACAGATTTTTTTTTTTAGTTTTAATACCAAAAAAAACAGATCTAATACCAAATCTGGAAAAAAATATTTCACAAAAAAAATTCGAAAATTTTCAACAAATTTTCAGAAAGTATAAACCTTATGAACAATATTTTTCCATCAATAAAAACTTAAACCTTATTTAGATATAAATCTTAAACATAGATTACAACCAAAGATCTATATCTAACATGCAAGGTCCCAAAATTCAACATAAACTTTAGAGAAAAAAAATCAGATTGAACAATCCAATATTTTCACATAATAATTAAATTCGAATTCAAAATATAAACTTTAGATTAAATTCGAAATTATTTTAGATCCAAATAGAAAATCAATATGGTGGCTCTTGATACCAATTGTTAATTTTATTTCTTCATGATTCATCAATATGAATCTATAACCATATGATTTTCTACTTGAATAGACAAAAGGGAAAACATACCTTGTGAATCCATGATTCAATGATCTATGGCAAGAGAATGGATCTTCCAATGCAAAACCTTTTTTCCTTATGACCTTAGCTCTCCATTGATGGGATATGGAGATTTCCACTTATTTTCAAGTTAGGTTGCATTGGGGACCATAACCCATGATGAAGAATTAATTTCTAGTTCAACCCTTCACTAAACTAGAAATTAAATAAGGCATCCACATATAATGTTTCATAACATTTCATGCCCAAAATAATTAATGGTCCTATCACATTATTCCTTAACATATGTGACTCAACCAAAATTAACCAAAATGATCTTACAAAGGAATCCAATTATCTTTAAACATCCTAATATACATGCCGTTGCCAACAATAAATCGGCTCCCCTTTTTTAATAACTCAAGACCCGTAAGGATAGAAGCCCATCCGTATGATTTTTTTTGTCTTGATTTTGCTTCAAAAAGATGGGTGTTAAGGAAATATCTGGCTTTGTACAATGGGGAAAACAAACAATTGGGATGTGTCCAAATTCTCCAAACCTGCTTGGCCTGTAAGGCATCATTGAATTTTGCGAGATCTCTAAAGCCAATCCCTCCTCCTTGTTTTGTATATTGTAGCTTTTTCCAAGCAACCCACGGTAATCCTCTTTGATGCTCATTTTTCTCCCACCAGAAGCGCATAAGGATCCCTTCAAGTTCTTTTGTGATCCCTATTGGTAATTTAAAACATGACATTGAGTAGTTTGGTGTTTCTGTGGCTACTGATTTGATCATGACTTCCTTCCCAGCTGATGAAAGAAATCGTGTGCTCCAATGTGAGGTTTTTTGTTTTACCCGATCAATAACCATACAAAACATTTCTTTCTTTTTTCTTCCGAATTGTTCCGGTAACCCAAGATATTTCCCCCTCCTCCATGTTGAGAGATGCCTAAAATTTTCTTCAAGGTATCTTGTTTAGAACCATGTACTCTTGAACCGAAAGTGATCATAAATTTATCCTGATTTATTCTCTGTCCAGAGCATTGCTCATAAAGGTTGAAGACTTCTTTTAAAGCCTTGCAATTTTTTTCATTTGCAATGCAGAAGAAGAAAGAATCATCCGCAAAAAAAAGAGTAATAGCAGGAGCTCCATTTCCAACTTTAATACCTTGTATTTTCTTCTTACGTACTTGGACCTCAATCAAATGACTCAGTATATCAGCACATAGGATATATAGATAAGGCGATAAAGGATCACCCTGCCGGAGACCTCTTTCTGGAATTATAAGACCTTGGGGGACTCCATTGATTAGAACAGAATATTCCACCGTAGAAACAAGTTGCATAACCCAGCCTATCCAAACCTCTGAAAACTCAAAAGCACGCAATGTATTTTCCAAAAATTTCCATTTAACCCGATCATAAGCTTTAGAGATGTCAGTTTTGACAGCCATGTACGTTTGTGAGACTCGTTTTCTAGATTTCAAAGAATGCATGAGCACATGTGCTGTAAGGACGTTATCCGTAATCATACGTCCAAGTGTGAGTGCAGCTTGTGAATGAGATATAATATTATCAAGAAAAGATTTGATTCGACTGACTAAAATCTTACTAATAATTTTATAAATGACGTTGCACAAGGCAATAGGTCTGTATTCCGACAAGGTTTGTGGGTTGGTAAGCTTAGGTTGTTGGAATGAAAAACTTATTAGAAATGGAGAAAGTGTTTAAGTGTTTGAAGAGAAGAGATTTTATGAAGAGGAAACTTCTTATTACTTGGATGATTCTTGAAAACTTGGATGATACAAAATGAGAAGAGAGTGGAGGTATTTATAGCCTCCAAAATACAAAATATCTTACATATTTTATTCTTAAATCTAGATAATTCTACTAAAATATCTTGATATTTTTATTCTAATTATCTAGATAATTCTATGAAAATATCTAGATTTTTATCTTAAGGAGGTGGAAGATTTTTCTAGATAAATTCTAGAACTTGGGTCAAATTTGGGCTAACATGATTATTAGATTATTAGCCCAATGATTAACCCAAATCAAGTTTATGTTTCAACACCCTCCCTTAAACTTGATTTGGTTACTCCTAGTAAGCTCCTCATCTTGATAAAGTCTTCACGCTTGAGTGGTTTGGTGAAGATATCAGCTACTTGATCATTTGTCTTCACATACTCCAATTGCACATCCATCTTGGCAACACATTCTCGAATGTAGTGATAACGAGTATCAATGTGCTTACTCCGATCATGGAAGACTGGATTCTTCGCCAATGCTATTGCCGACTTGTTATCAACAAAGATCTTCGTTGGCTCCTCTTGTGGTAGGCTCAACTCCTTTAGCAAGTTTCGTAACCAAATAGCATGGCAAACACATTAAGTAGCCGCTACGTACTCCGCTTCACAAGTAGAGAGGGTAACAATTGGTTGCTTCTTTGACATCCATGTGAAAGCGGTTTCTCCAATGAAAAATACGAAGCCACTTGTGCTTTTCCGGTCATCAACGTCTCCACCCCAGTCACTATCGCTATATCCAAAAAGCTTGTAATCGTCAGAGATAGAGTAATACAAGCCAAAGTTGATTGTACCTTTGATATAGCGTAAGATCCTCTTAGCTGCCTTGAAATGAGTTGTTGTTGGATGCTCCATATATCGACTCACAACTCCAACCGCGTGTAGGATGTCGGGCCTTGTGCAAGTTAGATAACGTAGACTTCCAACTAAGCTCTTAAAGAGTGTTGGATCAACACTCTCTCCTTCTTCTTCCTTTGATAACTTGACTCCACATTCCATTGGTGTGCAAACTGGATTTGAGTCTTCCATCTTGAACTTCTTAAGCACTTCTTTAGCATATCCTTCTTTAGTGATGAAGATTCCATTTTCTTTTTGCTTTACTTCAATGCCAAGGTAGTATGACATTAATCCAATATCAGTCATCTCGAACTCCTTTATCATCTCCATCTTGAAATCTTCAAACATAATCGGATTGGTGCCAGTGAATATCAAGTCATCCACATACAAGCATGCAATCAATATATCGTTGTTTTGGGTTTTGATATAAAGTGCATGCTCATATGGACACTTGATGAAGTCTTTCTCCTTGAAGTACTTATCAATCCGAGTGTTCCATGCTCTTGGTGCTTGCTTTAATCCATAAAGTGCCTTGTTCAGCCTCAAGACTTTGTCTTCTTCACCTTTGACTATGTAGCCTTGTGGTTGCTCAATGTAGACTTCTTCCTCAAGATCTCCATTTAAGAAGGCAGATTTGACATACATTTGATGTATCTTCCATCTCATTTGGGCTGCCAATGAAATGATTAGCCTAACTGTTTCTAAACGAGCAACTGGAGCAAATACCTCATCATAGTCGATTCCGGCTCTTTGACTATACCCTTTTGCCACCAGTCTCGCCTTGTATCTTTCAACTTCTCCTTTAGAGTTCTTCTTTGCCTTGTACACCCACTTCACACCTATTGCCTTATGCCCATTAGGAAGTGAAGCCAATTCCCATGTATCATTCTTTTGGATTGACTTGATTTCTTCATCCATTGCACTTTTCCATGACTTCTTTTCTTGAGCTTCTTCAAAGTTCATAGGCTCGCAATCCGCAAAAAGGCAAAATAAAGTGAGATTGTCTTGATTTTCGGTTACCTCATAAATGTCTTGTAGACTTCTAAAACGTGGAGTCCTTTCACTTGAGCTTTCATCCCCTTGAGAACTTGGTGTTGGTGAAGTTGGTGGTGTAGCTGGTTCTTCTCTTATTTGCTCCAAGTTCTCTTCTTCAAAAGATGGAAAGAAGTTGTAGTCTTCATTATTTGATCTCCAATCCCATTCTCCTTCTTCATCAAAGATGACATTCCGACTTATAATTGTCTTCTTTGTTTCAGGATTGTAGAGTTTGTAGCCTTTGGAGTTAGCATCATACCTAATGAAAATGTACTTCTCACTTTTGTCGTCTAGTTTGCTCCGCTTCTCGTCTGGAACGTGAGCGTGAGCAAGGCTTCCAAAGACTCTTAGGTGTGAGACACCGGGCTTCCTTCCACTCCAAGCTTCTTGTGGTGTCTTTCCAGAAACGCTCTTCGTTGGAGATCGGTTTGATATGTACACCGCACACGCGACTGCTTCTGCCCATAACTCCTTTGGTAGATTCTTACTCTTGAGCATGCTTCTTGCCATCTCAAGAATAGTCCTATTCTTTCTTTCCGCTACTTCCATTTTGTTGAGGTGTTCTTGGCACCGTCAATTGTCTTCGAATACCATTATCTTCACAATACTTCAGAAATTCCTTGGACATAAATTCTCCTCCCCGATCGGATCTCATGGTCTTAATCACAAGACCACTTTCCTTCTCAACATGGGTTTTAAACCTTTTGAAATTTTCAAACACTTCTGATTTTTCTTTCAAAAAATAAACCCATGTCTTTCTTGAAAAATCATCAATAAAGAGAAGGAAGTAGTTACTCTTACCAAATGAGCTTGGTTTGATTGGGCCACATACATCTGTATGTATGAGCTCTAATGGTTTTCTTGCTCTTGTCTCCGACTCCTTTGGAAAACTCATTTTGAATTGCTTTCCAAGTAGGCACCCTTCACACACTTGATTTGGATGGTTGATACAAGGTAATCCTCTCACCATTTCTTTCTTAGAAAGTAGCTCTAACCCTCCAAAGTTGAGATGCCCAAACCGAAGATGCCAAAGCCATGACTCCTCCTTGTAGCACATCTTGAGACATCGTGCAATGTCATTTTGAATGTTTAGGATAAACATTCTATTTCTTGACATTGGTACTTTTGTGATGAGATTATTTGCATTATCTCTTAAAGTAAGGTTATTATCCTTTAGTCGAATATCATAACCTTTCTCCAAGAGTTGTCCTAGGCTCAAGATGTTGGTCTTCATGCTTGGGATGTAATAAACACTGGAAATGAATTGATGATCTCCATTCTTCAAGCGGATGAGAATATTACCTTTACCTTTCACCTCCATCTTCGATTCATCTTCCAAAGCTACATTGGTTTTCACCGATTCATCAAGCTCCACAAACATGCTTTTATTCCCACACATGTGATTGCTAGCACCACTATCAAGGTACCATCTGCTAACTTCATTTGGCTCATCCTTCTTGTAAGCCATCAATAGCATATCTTCTTCATTACTCCTTTCTTCAACATAGTTGGACTTCTCTTCTCTTCAACCACTTTGTTGGAATGAAAAACTTATTAGAAATGGAGAAAGTGTTTAAGTGTTTGAAGAGAAGAGATTTTATGAAGAGGAAACTTCTTATTACTTGGATGATTCTTGAAAACTTGGATGATACAAAATGAGAAGAGAGTGGAGGTATTTATAGCCTCCAAAATACAAAATATCTTACATATTTTATTCTTAAATCTAGATAATTCTACTAAAATATCTTGATATTTTTATTCTAATTATCTAGATAATTCTATGAAAATATCTAGATTTTTATCTTAAGGAGGTGGAAGATTTTTCTAGATAAATTCTAGAACTTGGGTCAAATTTGGGCTAACATGATTATTAGATTATTAGCCCAATGATTAACCCAAATCAAGTTTATGTTTCAACATAGGTATCATACAAATATTTGTATGATTTATACATGTGGTTAATTTCCCGGTGGCAAAATATTTTTTAACCTCCTGAACAATATCTTCTCCTACAATATCCCAACATTCCTGATAGAAACGAGCAGTTAATCCGTCGGTCCAGGAGCTTTGTCGGCACCAATATTAGAGATAGCTAGATAGACTTCGTCAGCAGTAACTTCTTTTGTGATATCTGTATTGATATCATCTGTTAACTGTAGGTTTAAACTCTTTAAAATGGTGGGAAGAACCATATTATTTGTACTCTGATATATGTTACCAAAGTAACTCTCCGCATGTTGACCTATCAAATGATCTCCTATGTACTCTACACCATTGGAATCTTTGATGGAATGAATCCTATTTCGAGAAAATCTCGATTTTGTTATGGCATGGTAAAACTTGGTATTTCGATCCCCACATTTCAACCAAGTATTTCTGCTTTTTAAGAACCAATAAATCTCTTCATCCTTATAAGCCTGAGTTAAATCTTTTTTAATCGTAGGAATGGTTTCTCATATAGGACCCGTAGAAAGGCCCTCTCTAGGTCTTGTTGGAGTTTTTTTATTCTTATTTTGGCATTGATGTTATTGTTATGATGACAACCAGCCATAGCCTTACGACACTCCCTAATACGAGTAATTATTGAAGAGTTCCGAGATACGTTGTTCCACCCTTTGGCAACATAGTTTTTGAAATCTTTCACCTTAAAGAGTCTTTTATCAAAACGAAAAGTTTTTTTCCAGTGTTGAGTAGAAAATACAATGGTTGTGACAATAGGCCGATGATCCGAGCCAGAAAGTGTTAAAAATTCTGCTTCTTAAGCCGGATATAAAGACAACCATTCCAAGTTAGCTATCACTCGGTCCAAACAACTTTGAACTAAGTGATTACCTCTTATCCCAACCCATGAAAAACGATTAC
>CAJHQP010000630.1:0-27500 GCA_905132765.1 Moricandia arvensis | reverse complement strand
TGGGGTCGACTAATTTACCTTCTTGGGAATTTCAGCTAGTAAATTTTAAAAACTTTATTCATATATATTTTATAAATATATATTAAACTAGATTGAAGAAAACAATGGCCACCCGACGATGATTTGACGTTGTTGAAGTCTACCTACACCAACAAGTAAATTTGCCAAATACATGATCCGGTTATGAAAGAAATCATCCATCTGGTCTAGTTCTAAGCAAACGGCCTCATTTTGACCCAAACTTCTTGAGAATCAAACAAGACTTGGAAGAGAAGAATACTTGACTGCGTATTTTATTCAACTTGGAGAACCCTGTTACATCTCCTAAGGCATTTATATACAAGCAGTAAACACAGATACAAAACCCTAGAGCTCATGTTAGCAGACGCCAGCATCTAGGAGTTGGAATCTGTTGAGGGTAACGACAGGTTGAGCTTGCTTTGTGTGAGCTGGCCTCTCCGTACACAGGTGACGACAAGAGCTTGTGTTCTTGTTAACAGATAGCGTGTGAGTTGAAGTGGGCCTCGTGGGCTGATCATTATGTTGAACACTCGGCCCATAGGTGACTGGGCTAATACGCCCCCTCAAACTTGGTGTAGGAGGGAATGACACGCCAAGTTTGTCCCTTAGTTTGAAGAAAGGTTCCTGAGATAAAGACTTGGTAAAGACGTCAGCGAGTTGAAGAGAAGCTGGAATGTGCTTGACTTCCAAATCTTTAGTTGCCACTCTTTCCCGAACATAGTGAATATCGACATCAAAGTGCTTGGTCCGTTTATGGAACATGGGATTAGCGGTGAGACACACTGCAGACAAGTTATCACAAAGCAACAAAGGTGTCCGTTGCTGGTGAAGACCCATGATACGCAGAAGGTTCTGCAACCAGACTATCTCAGAAGCCGCTATAGACATGGTTCTGTATTCTGCCTCTGTAGAGGACTTGGACACAGTGTCATGACGTTTGGCTGACCAAGATATCACATTAGAACCAAGGAGAGTACAGAAGCCACCCGTGGACCTTCTTGTCTCTTTGCAACCGGCCCAATCTGAGTCACTGTAACAAGTGAGGGTAGAATCAGAGTTACGCTTGATACTTATCCCCATGTCCAGAGTACCTTTAACGTAGCGCAGGATGCGTTTAAGAAGACTGTAATCTGACTTGCTTGGCGTGTGCATCTTCTGACAAATGTAATTGACTGAAAACTGAAGATCCGGCCTTGTGAGAGTAAGGTATTGAAGTTTTCCAGCTAGACTTCGGAAGTGTGACGGATCAGAAAACACAACATCTTGATCCGGGACTTTCTCTAGTTTCAAAGGCAGAGGTGTAGGCATTGGTGAGCAGTCACGCATGCCAGCTGCAATGAGGAGATCAATCGCATATTTTTCTTGGTTCAAGAACAATCCTTCTGAGTATTCATGAACTTGAATGCCAAGAAAGTAATGCAGAGGACCCATGTCTTTCATTCGGAAGTGTTTGTGCAGCTGGTCAAGAAGCGACTGTAACAGGGATTCGTTACTTCCTGTGATAATCATGTCGTCCACGTAGAGTAATAAGTAGATGACGTCTGATCCCTTATGGTAAACGAACAAAGAAGGATCCGGGAAGCTACATTCAAAACCAAACGCCAAGAGAAAGTTGCTAAATTTGTCGAACCATGCTCGTGGCGCTTGTTTGAGACCGTAGATTGCTTTCTTCAAGTGCCAAACATGATCAGGTCTTGCTTCATCAACAAACCCCGGAGGCTGTACCATATAAACAGTTTCTTTGAGGTCACCATGCAGAAAAGCATTTTGAACATCGAGTTGTCTCAAAGACCAACGTTTGGTGACTGCTACATGAAGGACGGTTCTGACCGTAGCTGTCCTAACAACAGGACTAAAGGTTTCCAGAAAGTCGATCCCTTGTTCTTGTTGATTACCCTTTGCAACTAAACGAGCTCGCAGGCCTCGAACTGTACCATCAACATTAATCTTCTTCTTATACACCCAGCCACAACCAAGAGGATTTTGTCCTTCCGCAGGAGGTACTAACTCAAAAGTCTCTGTTTCAATCATGTTGGCAACCTCTGTCTTCATCGCTGTCTTCCAGCCAGCATGTTTGAGAGCTGACTTAACTGTCTTTGGCTCTGCATTGTCATCTTTAATAGTGAATAATGCATACTTCGGATTTGGTTTGAGAATACCTGCTCTTGCCCGGGTAGTCATCTGGTGAACTGGTTGTGGAACTGGAATCTCTGCGGGAGGATCATTATTGACAGCAATCTCTTCTTCCGACTCACTATCCGAGACATGCAGTGGAGTAGGAGGAGGAAGTGGAGAAGGAGCTTCTTGTAGAACCTGTTGAGGAATCACAGGAGCTTGTTCCTGAGGAAGTCGTCTACGAGGGAGAATTTCTTCAGGAGGTGAGGAGGGCTCCGGGCTTCCTTGACGTGTAAGACAAGCATCCTGCCATGCATTAAGAAGAGCAGAAGAACTTTTCTTATGATGATTACTATAGATGTCACCAAAAGGAAATGAATTCTCATCGAATAACACATGTCGACTGATGAAAATCTGTCCAGTTGGTGGGTAATAACACCGGTAACCTTTATATTTTTCGTTGTAGCCAAGGAAGACACACACCAAAGACTTGGGATCCAACTTGTTCTGCATATATGAACGCAAGGATGGAAAACACTTGCACCCGAACACACGTAGAGCTGTGTAAGTTGGCGGCTTGTGATGCAACATTTCGAAAGGACTCTTGTTGTCTTGTAGGACGGAAGAAGGTAATAGATTAATGAGAAATGTTGCTGAGAAGAAAGCTTCTACCCAGAGATGTTGAGGGACCCGTCCATGAAACAGCATAGTCAAACCGAGCTCTGTCAAGTGTCTGTGCTTGCGCTCAGATAAGCCATTTTGTTGTGGCGTGTGTGGGCAAGAAATGAGTTGTTTGATCCCCGAGGATGAAAGATGATTTAAGAACTGAGAGCTAATGAACTCTCCTCCTCCATCACACTGAAACTCTCTGATCTTACACCCAAATTGTGTCTCTACTAGTTGTTGAAACCGAGTGAAAACAGAGTAAAACTCAGATTTAAGTCGCAGGGGATAGAACCAAGTAAACCGAGTATAGTTGTCAATGAATATAACATAATACTTGAATCCTTGAGTAGACACAACCGGACTTGGTCCCCACAAATCACAATGAATTCTTTGTAAAGGACCAGAAGACACAAAATCTGAAGACATAAAAGGAAGCTTACAACTCTTCCCAAACTGACATGACTCACAGACGGACGAGACACTTGACTTATTGACTACAATGGCTTTATTTCTTGATAACTGCTGAAGAATGTCCATGTGAGGATGACCAAGCCTTTGATGCCAAATCCCCATACTTGTTGCTTGCTGTCTATTGGAGTAGAAAGCCTGAAACCGAACATCCCTCAACACATATAGGTCCCTCTCTCTGTGACCTTTAGTTAGAACCTGCTTTGTCATTTTGTCCTTAACCAACACAGATTTATCATCAAAAGTTATTTCACAAGGATAATCTGATGTAAGTTTTGAGACAGAAAGTAATGACTTAGTGATAGCAGGACATACTAAGACATCTTGAAGAGGAAGTATACCTGATGTGGTTTGAAGACCAACAGATCCGACATGAGTAATAGGCAAGAAGTCTCCATTACCCACAATCACCTGATCAGACCCAAGATACGGTTCAGAAGACTGAAGCTGAGACCCACTGTTTGTTATGTGAGCTGAGGCTGCTGAATCAGGATACCATTCCTGTCCATTGTGCTGTTGCTGCTGATCTGAGAGCTTAACTGTGGAGAGAGCAGTTTGTATCGTCTCTGGAGATTGAAAATTTTGGTCAAAGCGATTGTAGCAACGAGGAGCTGTGTGTCCAAACCGACCACAGATTTGACATTGTGGACGAGTAGAGGTGGTATGACCTGAGAACTGCTGATGAAAGCCACGTCCTCTAGTAGAATATGAACCAGTACCGCCTTGGTTTGAAGCCCCTCTGCCACGATTTCCACGGTTGCTGTAGTAGCCACGTCCTCTGTTTGAGTAGCCTCTGTCAGTATGAAACGCTAAGTGCGGGGAGACCTCTGGAACTGTGTTGTAGACCTTGAGTTTGTCATCAAAGTTTACCAGTTTAAAAACTGCATCTTCAAAAGTCATATCCGGAACAGAGTCCATTGAGTGCTCTATGACAGTACAAATGGACTCGTATTCCTTACCAAGACCACTCAACGCTCCATAAATCATTTCAGGATCTGTGACAGGGCACCCTATTGAGTCGAGCTGGTCACAAACACTCTTAACCTCACTCAGGTACTCAGTCATTGATCTCTGATTCTTTTTCATACCTTGAAGTTTTCTTTGAAGATCTAGCTTGCGAGTTGCTGAAACTCTATTGTATTTCTTCCCAAGACTGATCCAAACATCATAAGCTGACTGAAGACCGTAGACTGAACGTAGAGCTTCTTCAGACAAAGACCCAAAAAGCCACGCCATTACCAACTGATCTTTACGAATCCATCTGACAAACTCAGGGTTTGCTTGCTCCTCAACAGCATCACCGTTTCGAACTGACACAGTCGGAGACGGTCGAGGAGATGACCCATTTATGAACCCTAACAGAGACTGACTTGAGAGAAAGGATTCAAACTGAGTTTTCCATAAGAGATAGTTTGAAGATGATAACTTTAAGGTAACACATTGAGAGATACTGAGAGATGAAAGAGAGTCTTGTGGATCTGCCATGGATCTACTCACTGAGCTCTGATACCATGAGAATCAAACAAGACTTGGAAGAGAAGAATACTTGACTGCGTATTTTATTCAACTTGGAGAACCCTGTTACATCTCCTAAGGCATTTATATACAAGCAGTAAACACAGATACAAAACCCTAGAGCTCATGTTAGCAGACGCCAGCATCTAGGAGTTGGAATCTGTTGAGGGTAACGACAGGTTGAGCTTGCTTTGTGTGAGCTGGCCTCTCCGTACACAGGTGACGACAAGAGCTTGTGTTCTTGTTAACAGATAGCGTGTGAGTTGAAGTGGGCCTCGTGGGCTGATCATTATGTTGAACACTCGGCCCATAGGTGACTGGGCTAATACTTCTATGTCTGAAAATGGGTATTTACCTTTCTCCAACAGCTTAAATCGGAACAACTAAACAACCTTGTTTTTGAGGTACGTTTCCAAATATTTCTTGCAAATTATATGTTTAATATGATTATAATTGTAATTTATATATTTCTTTTTGCAGGATGTTCCAAAAAAAAGAAAATTTGTTACGTCAAGTTAGGTCGTCCAACCCGAGAATCTTTTTCTTCTTTGGTTCAATTGTCCTTACCCCATTACTGAACTCGTGAGACAGCTCAAAAACAAAGATTACCGGATTGAGTCGTTGGAGAGAGATAATGCTGATATACGGGCTTAGTTGGTGGAATACAAGAGACAAATCCAAACGTTGATGGAGAAGCTGAGACATCGGTTTTAAGAACGACTTCTAAATATTCTGTGCATACGTTGTTTTTTCTGTAAAACTTTTATGTATTAACATTTTATTAATTTTAATTATTTTTAATTAATACTTTAATTATTTTTCTTCATTTCAATTTTCAAACAATTAATTAAATTTAAAATTCATAATTTCCAACAGAAGGATTCCAACAGATTCCATAGACGAAGTTTTTTGTAAGAAAAGATCGTCTCGAATTCATCAGAAATAATTTTATCGAAAAATTTTCCAATGCTATTTTATTCCTTGGGAATATTCATGACAACATTGTGTCTTTCACCGAGAATATTCCCAAGACATTGCAGCCTTTGAGAAATTTCCTGACCAATCCTCGATGAGGATATCCGTGGAAAAAGTCATTGGGAATTCGCCGAATTTTTTCCGATGGTGAAAAGTGCGTAGAGAATTTTTTTGACAAATTTCTCATCGATTTTTTTCCACAAACAAACCTGTTGGGAATGTATTAGAAGATGGTATGTTAGGAATTCATATGGGATGTCCCAACAAATTCTTAACAATTTTTTCTGCAAGACAGTCTTGACAGCATGTTTCGTCATGAAACTTTTTTTCTTACGTATTTTCTGCTGGAATCACTTATTTTTTTAGTGTTTATAACAAACTAGAATAGGAGGAAACTGGTGAAGGATGGTTTTAAACTTTCATTATGAGGAAACCCACCAAGATCCACTCACGAGATCTTGTACAAGGAGAATAAATGACGATAAGGGAAAGTTGGCTCCCTTATTTCGTTGCTGAGAGGTTAATACAACAATTTAAAGTTATCAATCCACATGGCATTTTTTTTGGTCAAACCACCTGGCATGTTTTATTACAGAACAAGGTACATAAACTTGAAGACGGACAATCTTACAAACTAGAATGCGGGACAATCGGCAAAAAAAAAACTTTTGAAAACTACACATCAAAATTTCAAGGTCGAGTTTCAACCTTATATAGATCCATTTAGTCAGGCTTCATGTATACTGTTTGCCCCATCTAATAAACATGTAATAAGGAGAATGACCCTACAAGGGTCACACATATGTAACCATGTATTTGCGTCTAAATTTGATCCACATACCTCGCACCAACATGGCTTCAAATTACGCTCATGAGTAATCACTGAAATGACGTGTTGCATGTCTATTGATCAACCATCACAAATGACTCCTATCTCGTTCTTTATACTCTTCTTTGGTGACTCCTTCAAGATCGATGTTGTCCCACTCGTCTTTAGTCGTTGCACACCTTTAGGACATATCTAGTTTACAATATTGATAGGTCACACACTTTTCTTAGGAAAGTTTCACGAATATACTGGATTTTACTTTATAAAAAAAATGAGAAACATATGGATAGTTAGTTAGTTTCTTTCATATGTTGAATTAAATTGATTAACTTGGAATTTTACATTTAAGCCAATAAATGACACAATTCTTTTGGAGCAATAAGCCGACAAGAATTAAAATCATACGTGAAACGTAAATCCGCAAACGAACACAACAAGAGAAACCATAAAACTAAAAAAGCCGAAAAAAGTTCCTAGCCCAAACTAAAAGAAACGAAGACAAAATGAGAGGCAAAACACAATAGTTAGAAACATTAAAATTTGCTTGTATATTTTTTTTCACTGTTAGTGACCGTATTAAACATAAAAATTGTAACCAAAAAAAAAAAAGAGAGAGAGAGAAAACAGTTCTTGAGGCCAAACAGACAAAAATAACAACATTTCTAGGTTTTCAAAGCGTTGTCTTCCTACTCAATCTTCTTCATGGATTCCACATCCACTCATGGAAACCTTGTTGAAGAGAGGGAAGAGCTCATGGTGCTTCCCAGTGAGTGTCACAACCGACCCATCATCAAAAAGGCTCATCTTTTAAAACCCCGTGTAACCACCATTGATGGGTCTGAAGCTTTTCTTAGTAAAGCTTCCTCTCCTTGCGTAAAGTCTTCACCTTTGAGCGTTACCTTCTCCGGGTGGAGGTTACCGAACAAAAATTTCAAGTCTTGGTTTCGAAAAATGTCTGCTTTGCACAAACCCATCTGGATAAAAGCTGGAATCTTTGAAGCAATCAAAGCATCCACTTACAAAATCCGCAGAAACCCGTCTCTGATTCTCTCTCTAGCTCACAAATGGAGTCCTGAGACCAAAACCTTCGTGTTCCCTTGGGGTGAAGCTACCATAACCCTCGAGGATGTGACTGTGCTTCTGGGTTTCTCCGTTCTGGGTTCCTCTGTGTGCACTCCTCTCGAAAGCTCAGAGATGAAAGAGTCAGTTTTGAAACTCGAGAAACGAAGGAAGGAGAGTGTGAAGCAGGCTTCATGGATCTCAAGCTTTGAAGATGATCAGATGGAGCATGAAGCTTTCCTCGTGTTTTGGCTATCGAACTTTGTGTTTCCTGATAAACCTGGCTGTTCTATTTCGAAACATGTTTTTCACATTGCTGTTCGTTTAGCTAGAGGTGAAAGGATGGCTCTTGCACCGGCTGTTCTCGCTAGCCTCTACAGAGATTTGGGTAAAGTTCATGCTTTGTCCTCTACTCAGAGTGTGGGCGTCAACTCTCTGTTTAAGTTGGTGCAAGTTTGGATATGGGAGAGATTCAAGAGCATTGGACCCAGACCTCATGTGATACCAAATGGTGAACCTAGGATTGCTCGTTGGAGTGATCTCAAACAGAGAGGTGAGAACGTGAGACCGTTTCTTCTTGATGATTTTGATTGGCGTCCTTATACTAAACCGTTGAGGAACTGGAACCCACCTCGGTTTTACAATGAAAAGGCTAAGAGGGTGAGTAGTGATGAGGATGACGATGAGTATGTTTCGTTTGCTCGATGTATGAGAGTTTCCAAGCTTGAGGGTCTTCGTTTTATAGAGGATTACTATCCGAAACGAGTGGCAATGCAGTTTGGATTGGCTCAAGATCTACCAGGTTTAGCTACTAAAAATAGAAGTAACTTCACAGAAAAGGAAGCTTTTGAGGATTACAATAGGCCTCTTGATGGTTCAAAGAAACACATTTCTTCTCGGGTTACCACAGCTTCTGTTTCTGCTGCTAAATACCGAGACTGGTGGATGAAGTCAGTTTCCAAAGTGCGGAAAGAACCAACTGAAACTTTCAATGCAAGTAATACAGTTGTTGATGATGAAGATGATGATGATGATGTGCCACTTAAGGTTCTGCCATTGAGCCAAGTCTTTCAAAAGTTAGGAGATGGAATGAAGAAAGCTGAGGAATTGACAAACAAGAAACGCAAGCGAGCCAATGAGGATGACAGTGAGAATGCTATGGATTGTTGTGAAACACAAGATGATGATGATGAAGAAGACGATAACATTACCATTGCTCAGAGAATCAAATGCAGAACGAAGCCTAGTGATGTAAATGATATTGGAGATCAAAGAAATAGTCTTGAAGTGGATTGCAACGTTTCAGGCCTTCCTGAAAAGATTACTTCTGATGAACACAAATGTTCAGATCCTAATCTTGCTTCTGATGGAGTAGATGAGAAGGAAGAAGATGATAACAACATTACCTTTGGTCAGATTTTCAAGTCTAGAAGAAAGTGTGATAACGTAGAGAATACGGAAGTAGACTGTGCTTTTGGTGAACTTGAAGTGGATTGCAATGTTACAGGCCTTCCTCAGAAGCTTTCTTCTGGAGATGAACACAACTCTTCAGAACCTAGTGTTGCTTCTGATGGAGTAGTACATGAGAAAGAAGAAGATGGTAACAACATTACCATTGCTCAGATAAACAAGCTTAGAAAAAAGTGTGATAACGTAGAGAATACTGAAGGAGGAGGACTTGAAGAGGATAACAATGTTCCAGGCCTTCCTCAAAAGCTTGCTTCTGGAGATGAGACTGTAGCAGTGCAAGAAACAAAGCAAAGGAGTGTAGAGAATGATGAAACCAACTCTAATGGCGCTCTAGTTGCTTCTAATGGAATAGCTGAGAATGAAGAAGATGATGATGAGAGATTGAACCAGAGAAAATTTGGAACCGATGAGCTAGCATTGAAGCTGGAAGCACGCATGTTGAAGGTGGAGAAGACTTTGGCAGAGATTAAACAATGGAAGATGGGAAAAATCCAAACCAAGACACCGGTCTGTGCTTAGTTAGGCTATTATCATTGCAGCTTCTTATTATGGAAGGCAAAGCTTTTGTGGGTTTAAATAATGGCTCCTACGTATATATTTAATTACTGTCTGCAAAATGGATAATTTTGTATTTAAGACATGTAATTACAGTTTAATGGTTTTAAAAAAAAATATTCTCGTATTTATGTTTGAGTTCCCTACACACTCCATATTTCTTGGATCATATATTCTTACAATAACTTTTTGGATCATATATTCTTACAATAACTTTTTGGATCATATATTCTTGGGAAGATCCCAGAACAACCATCAGAGTGTATAAAAAATGGACGAAGATATTTTCCTTCACCTGTTGTTTTTTTGGTCATCTAATTCTTATGAAATAATTTAAGTTAAAGGAGTTTTTACAGCCTATTCTTGATCGTACTATGCTTCTATCAAACTTGAAACAACTTTAAAAATGGAATCAATTATTTTCTTATAAAGTACTGACATTGTTACAATTTAGATTACATTAAAAAAAAAAAACAAAAAGTATTATATATCGTTTGGTTTCCTAGTTTTATTGGGGTGAAGATAACTTGTCCCACATCGGTAGTTTTGAGAGGGGCTTTTTTATTCTGTGGGGTATAAAAGAAGAATGAGTTGGGTGATCACAAGAGTAACCCGTTTCTGTCAGAGGAGAAGGATGATTCGTCAATGATCGTTTAGAGACGGCGGATCGTGCCTCCCCAAATTTGACGGACATAAATTTAAAAAAGGCGAGTGGACCTTACCTTACTTTGGTTGGGCCGCTCGTCAATTTTTGGAAGCCTCGATACTAATCGAGGTTCTACCCACTTATATAAACTAACCGGAAGAATACAACAAGAGGATATTTAACTTGTACATTTTCTATTTTATCCCTATTTAATACTAGGTAAGGAACCCGATACCCTGAATCTCATTTTGTAAAAAACATAGCCACATTTTATATAATTTTTTTTGGAAAAAGCATGTGTCACAAAATCTATCTTATGTTTGTACCTCTTCTATAACGATACAACGATACATTTGCATCTTTTTTTGGTGATAACATGTTCACATCTCTTCACTCACATCACATTACACATTTCAGACACGACATGTTTACACCCATTCAGATACGACATGTTTGCACCTCTCTATATATGAAATGTTCGCTTCCTTTCAGACACGAAATATTCACATCCCTTCATACATAAAATATTTGTACTCCTTCAAATATGTAATGTTCGCACCTATTTAGACACAAAATGTTTGCACCTCTTCGACCACAACATTTCACACTCCTTGGGTGACGATCTATTCGCACCTTTTCAGTCACAACTTATTTGCATCCCTTAGGTGATGATTCTTTTGCACCCTCTGAATAACAACTCGTTTGCACCTCTTTGATCACAACTCCATGTTTTTAAAGGAAAAAAGCTTCAATCCAATAATTAGATTAATTTGTTGTTTTTTTTAATCTAAGGAATATAAAGCACTCTTGCTATAAATGTTGATGTCATCAAGAAAATTATATTTCGCAATTTTTCTTGAGCAGTGAAAAGACGCAATTTTAAAACCTAATAGAATTTAGTTTTTTTATGAAAAGATATAACTTTTATAGTAATCTAAAAACATAACTCTTAAAGTCAATATATTTAAGTTTTTCTGAAATGAAATAATTTTTAATATTAATTAGAATTTCTAATATTAATTTGTAATTTATATTGAGAATACACAACTTCTAAAACTATTAATTGTAGAAATATACTTATTGGGATATTTGAACTAATTTTTAAACTAATTTTTTTCTTATAATGAAAAGATACAATTTTAAAAATTAATATAGTTCAATTTTTTATAAAAAGACAGAGCTTTTAATAATGAAAATATACAATTCTTAAACAAACACATTTCATTTTTTATGGAAAAACATAACTTTTAACATTAATTATGATTCCTAAAAGACATAATTTTTTATAATGAAAAAAGTACAACTCTTAAAACTAATAGTTAATAAAGTTTATTTTTAATGAAAAGTCGCAATTTCTTATAATAAAAAGATACAACTCTTAAATTTAAAATATTTCTTTTTTATGGAAAGATAAAAACTTTCAAAATTTATTGGGATTATTAAAATACATAATTTTTTATAATGAAAATACACAATTCTTAAACTAGTTGTTAATAGAATTTAAAAAGTCATAATTTTTTTTATAATAAAAAGATACAATTCTTAAAATAAAATATATTTTAATATTGTTATAGAAAGACACAAACTTTCAACATTAATCAGGATTGCTATTATTAATAGATATATTATTTAGTTTTAACACTTGTTTCATTAGACTACATTTATATTTTCCTAGTTTTTGTTCTTACTTTTCACTCATTAATTAATGAAATCAAACAAAATAATATATTAAATAGGAATAAAACAGAAAATTTAAGCACTTTTTTAATTTATGTGCAAAAATTTTAAGCAAACACTTATAATGAGATGATGGGAATATTAAATTTGAACTCTAAGATCATCAACAAATCTTCATAGAAAACATAAGTTGTTTCACTAATAATTTAATACAATATATACTATTAAAACATAATCCTTATTAGGATTCTGCCCTTAAATCTCTTTGATAATTACAAGCCATGCCACTCTTATATTAATGTTTAACAAATATTTTGTTCCAATCATCTAATTAAAATCGGACCCGCTTAATTAACCTTATAGATTTTGTTCATTAATGGGTAAAACTTCAATTCAATAGTTAATCACCTAATTGCATCTATTTAATTCATTGGTTACAGTTGTCGTCCTTGCCTTGCAAAACTAAAATGTCAGTTGCTTTGGTCGTTTACTTTTATATATAGATTTTATGAATATTATTTATGTTTCCATCCTTTTGTTTTTTTTGAGACATCATGAATAAAACTTTCATGGGCAGAAACAAACTGTTTTGATTTATGTTAATTTTGTTTATGGTCCAGTATCAATAATAAATAAATCTCTCATTTCAACGGGGTTTTCAACTTCGATTTAAATAATTAGAGTAGATTTTTTTGTTAAAAAGGATCAAAACATATATACATTAACCTCTTTTAAAAAGTTTCACATTTTGTGGTTTTGATAATCGAAAATATGACTGTTGTCTTAACCAACATGATACTAAAAATAAAATGACTACCAATATTTATAGTAATAGGTTAGAAGTAAATTTTAAAAGCACATGACATTTTGAGATGAAAATAAATGACTATTTTCTATAAAAATACATTTTATCCTAGAAATTAGGATATGTTAAAATAAAAATTTAATTAAAGCATGTTAAATAGTATTTAGTTTCAATACTATTAAGTTAATCTCATTTTCTCTATCATTAGATAAAAAATATTTTGAAGAGCATTTTCTAATTATTATTCTCTTATGAAATATATCATCTAAAAGAGATATGCTGCCAGTTTTTGGTTGGTATATTCTGACATAGATCACTTATAAAAAAGTATGAATACTATTAAAACAGAAATATAACATATGGACTCAACTTGATCCTAGATAGAATATTTAAAATAACTATATCCTATACAATTTTTGCCTAACCTATAATGTTACTAACTATATACCCTTAAATATAGCTTAAATATGGTAAAATTAAAAAAAGTAAATCTAAACAAATATGTCAAATATATGTATTAATAAAGATTTTACATATCAAGTTCCATTTAATGCGATCTATAATAAATTATATTTTAAAAATTACTGCAAACAACTTTCGATATATATATTAGACATTATATGCCAATTTTGTTATAAGGTTTACCATAGAATATGGAATGTTTAAAAATGAATATGGAATGTCCAGTTGTTGATTACACTAAATAGCCGACTTTCCATTGAAAATACATAACCAAAACTATGTATAAGCACGATACACATTAACACATACTTTGGTTAGACTTGGCTATGTACCTATTGGAATACGGGTTGGGTATTTTGAATTTCAGTTCTAATTTATATCATATTTTATGTCTCATTCTCGTAAATTTGTAAGTACGGGTCGGGTTTTGATATAACATATCGGTTTTGATTCTAATTTGTATCATATCGTAAAACCCATAAAGTAACCATAGACCGTTTGGATCGGATTGTGTTGGTTCGGCTCGAATATATTTGAAGTTAAATCTAAAATTTAAAATCAAAACATAAGAAATAAATACATACTTGAATATTAAGGTAATTACTTTAAATTTAGATACTTATTTTTAAATATCATTTCAAAATAAATATAGAATTGAATATTTGAAATACATATTTATGTTTCAAATATTTATATGTGTGATTAATTTGGACATTCTGATTGTTTTTTCGGATTATCCATTTGGGTTCAGGTAATAACTTTCGGGTTTAGATATGTTTTGTACCACCCTAAAAGACTCATTCTGGTATTTCTTACATTTGGTCCGGCTATGAATCGTTTTTTTTTGTTTGGTTTGGACCTCAAATTACGATTTTATGCCCATGTATATTTTAAACAAAGAGAAAATATGATTATATATAATTTTCAACTTTTCAAAAGCGCGGGTCGAAATTTAGTTGTATATTCATATTTAGGTCTGTCCCAACCGTTTATTGGGCCTTGTGCAATTTTTAAGAATAATACATATAATCTATGATAAATGGGCCTTAATTCTTTTAGAAAATGCCATAAATTCTAACTAAATTTTGCAAAAATAATTATGGGCCGTATGCAAATATGTTTTGGGCACATGCCAAGAGAAGAGCTTTTTCATATCATTAATGAAATAGATGTAGGTTTTGAACCACATCTCATAAAGCACATACAAATTCTTTGATATCTATTATCTTATTTACACGAGTATAATGCGTTATCATTTTTAAAATTACAACAAACCAAAACAAACCAAAACACATCAATCTGCATCATGAATATCCTTGATGTTCTTTAATTCACTAAAACAAAAAAGTCGTAAAACCCTAAACTATCATCCCTCTTGTTTTCAAACTAAGCGAAGAAGACAAATTACGAATACATAGAAAGAATCTAACATCCGCGTACGGTCTCCACAGCTACGTTTTTCAGAAAAAAATGCCGAGGATCCGCGGGGAGAGAGAATCAAATTTAAAAACCTCCTCACATGGGGAAACTGCTACAAGAACACAACAATAAGAGTCTCGAACAAGAGAAGAGGAAGAGTGAGAAGATACACGATCAAGAGAAGAAGCACCCTTTATTCGCTACTTCTGGATCGCCTGATGAGTGCTCCACCTCGGATTCCTCTGTGCCGGGTCGGGTCGGGTCAAACTTGGAGCAATTTTTGGATTGCATCACTCTCGTTGTTCGTACTCAATACTTGCCTATGGTACTAATACTCCCATCTTTTTGAAACCGATGACTTTGGTTTTATCCAGATACAAATCAGAGAGTGTTAGGGGCTATTTGTTTCACCATCCAGATGACTCTTCATGATGGAGATGAGAATGTTGTTTGTTTAGACTTAAAAGTGCAAGTCATCTGGATGAGTTTTAAAATTTAGGCTTAATTTTAAAAATCAGATGGCTGATCCAAATTGAACCATTTGGATGGAGATGATTATGTCAAAATAGTATAACATTCATTATACTCCTGATATAATTGACAATATACAAACCTAAACCTAATATAATTTTGTCACTCATGAGAAAATGAAAAAAATCGCAATAACAAATTTTCTCGCCAAAACCACAAAACCATTTTTCACACAAAACTGTGAAAACGATAAAATCGTGTTTTCCACACTAAAGCCAACAATCTCGTTTTCTACCAAAACAGAAAAATTGTGTGTTTTCTCGCCAAAACCGAAAATCTGTTTTTTGTGCCAAAATCAAAAATTTTGTTTTCCGCTAAAACCAAAACATCGCGTTTTTTTCTCCCCAAAACTATACATCTCATTTTTCTGCCAAAACCAAAAAAAAATCGCAGCCAAAACCAAAAAAATCGCAGCCAAAACCGAAAATTTCATTTTTTCTGCCAAAACCAAAACATCTCGTTTTTCCGCCAAAAACCAAAAAATCTCGGCAAAACCAAAACATCTCGTTTTCCCGCCAAAAACCAAAAAATCTCGCCAAAACCAAAACATCAAGAGCCTCTACAAGTACCAGGTGAGTTCTTATCAATCATTAGCAAGGAAGTAATCTGGTTCTTTGATCTTGAAGAACGAAAGTAGTAGGCAAGCGTCCATTACATATTATGAAATGAAGCCAAATCTTTGGCTTTATCTTAATAGGAGAGCTGGCGAAGAAAGCAATGGTGATTCGCCTTGAAACTTATGCAGAGTCTCTGTGGAGGAGAAACTATTTGTTGGCTCTTCGAGCGATGAGAATGAAGTTGATGGTGACCCTCCTGGTGACCTTGTCTTTGAGTATCTTGAAGATGCTATGCCATTTGGCCGTGAACTATTGACCGACAAGGCAAATTTTTATTCTCTGCTTATTATACATGGAACAAAAGTGGTTCTACGTTCTGTTCTGTCTCATAATTATCTTTAAATTGCAGATCTCAAATCTTATAGAATATTAAGAACTCACAAACTATATAATAAGAATAAGTCTCGTATTAATCTCTAAAGGAAAATCACTCAAAACCATAAATTAAGTTATGCAACACTCTTGCATCTCCTTATATATAACCCTAAATTTCCCAAACTCATTAATCTTAACATAAATCTATATTTACTTTTCCTAATCTTTTTTTTCCATAACCATAACTTGGTAGGATAAAGATAGCTTGTAACTCAAGTTATCTTCAAACTTAATCCAAGATTCCCCCCCCTTAAGCTTAAAGTCAGATTTTCTCACATCTTGAACTCCAATAAGACTCCTCATTTCTTTGAACTTTATTCTTCCAAGTGATTTTATGAGAATGCCAGCTTTTCGCTCGGTTTCTGGAACATGTTCAACTTCTATTTGTTAATTCTCAACATACTCTCGTATGAAGGGAAATCTTCTGTGTATATACTTGCTTTGTCCATGGAATACTGGGTCTTTGTAAGTGTGATTGCTGATTTGTTGTCAATTCGAAGTGTAACCTTTTCACACGTCCTTCCGATCACCTCAGCCAATAATTCTTGGAGCCAGATCGCTTGTTTTGCTGCTTCCGTAGCGGCCATAAATTCAGCTTCACATGATGAGAGTGCAACGATTTCTTGCTTGCTTGAACACCACGTGACAGGACATTTTTCGAAGTAAAATATATGGCTCGATGTACTTCTCCCATCATCCACATCAGAGTTATGACCAGAGTCACTATAACCAATTAGCCTTGCACCATTCGAGCTTTCATATGCTAGACCATATGACATAGTTCCACAAAGGTATCTCAAGACTTGCTTTAGAACTGAACCATGAAACTCTTTTGGTTCTTGCATATATCGACTGAGCGTACCTACAACGAACGAGATATCTGGACGTGTGAAGTAAATATCTTAGACAACAAATACTTCTTCTATCGTGTTTTTCATCAATCTTCTTTCTCCTTCTCCCCCTTCGACAAGCTCAAATTCATCTCCATAGGTATGTGAGAAGCATTGCACTCATCCATCCCTGCCTCTTCTAGAATTCTACACGCATATCTTTCTTGACTTAGTATTATACCATCTTGACATTGAAGTACTTCTTTACCAAGATAATAACTTAACTTTCCCAAGTTACTCATCTTAAACGTTGTAGACTTTTTTTTTTCTTGAACTCAAGTATCATCTCTAAACTTGTACCTGTGATCAAAAGATCATCAACGTACACAGCAACAATCAAGAGATAATCCTTCTCTTCCTTACGATAAAGAGAGGGCTCTTTTGAGCACTTTAAAAAGTTCACTTCTTTAAGAATTGTGTTTAGCTTTGTGTTCCAAAATCTCAGGACTTGTTGAGTCCATAAAGTGATTTGTTGAGTTTATAAACTTTGCTCTCACTTCCCTTTACTTCGAACCCTTCGGGATGTCTCACATAAACTTCTTCTTTTAATTCTCCATGCAAAAAGGCTGTCTTGACGTCCAGAAGATGTATTTTCCAGTGACTTGAAGCAGCAAGTGCAATTATGAATCGCACTGTCTCAATGCGTGCAACCGGAGCAAACACTTCATCAAAATTCACTCCATACCTTTGTACATAACCCTTCACGACTAACCTTGCTTTATATTTGTTTACACTTCCATCAGGGTTTCTATTGATCTTGAAAACCCACTTTAACTTGATTGGTTTTGCTGCGATGGGTAAATCCACTAAGTCCCACGTCTTATTCTTTATGATAGATGTGATCTCTTCCTCACAAGAAATTATCCACTCTTTAGATTCTTTAGCTTCATTGAAATCCAAGGTGCTTCATTGATGATGAGAAGCAAGTGTTCACATCCTATCTCTGCAAGACATATATAATCACTTAGATATTCCGGTTTCTTTCGTATTCTTGTTGATCTTCTCACTTCAGGTTCATCGCTTTTCTCATCTTCACTTTCATCATCTTCTTCTTCGTATGGAAAGGTCTCAGTTTCACCATCTTCTTCATGAGTTGCGGTATCACTCTCGGTTTCCCCCATTCCTCGAGTGGAACCATTGCTTTGCAAACGTTCTTCATCGTCTCTTACACCTCTAAACACCCCAAAGTCTAGATTGAAGCTAGATGGTTTGTTTGTTTCACGCTCTCCACTCCAGTTCCAGGTCTTACCCTCATCGAATATGACGTCTCGGCTAACAACAATTCTTGTACTGACTGGATCAAAGAGACGATATGCCTTTGATCCAGGTTCAGTGCCCAGGTGAACCAACATCTTCGATCGATCATCTAGTTTACTTCTTCCTACTTCCTCTGTTCTTGCGTATCCTACGCAACCAAAATTTTTAAGGTGATCCAGATTCGATTTTCATCCCTTAAGAACTTTGTATGGAGTCTGAAGTATTACCAAAGACCTTATTGCTATTCTATTGATCAGATAAGTGGAATGTATAATAGCTTCACCCCAGAGGTAGTTAGGTACATTCATTTGCTTCAATATGCTTCTCGTCATCTCTAGTAAAGTCCTATTCGTCATTCAACAACTCCGTTTTGCTGAGGCGAATATGGTGTAGTTAGATGTCTATTGATGCCATGTTTCTCACAAAAATCTTGAAACACATGAGATGTAAATTCTCCGCCTATGTCTGTACGAAAGGTCTTGATTGAAGTTTTTGTTTCTTATTCGTCTTGTGCTTTAAACCTTTTAAATTTGTCGAATGCTTCACTCTTTTCTTGCAGCAGTATCGTCCACATATACCAGGAATAATCATCAATGATCACGAAAATATACTTCTTATGATCTGGTGTGGAAGGTGTTATTGGAGCACAAAGATCACCATGTACTAACTCCAATGGTTATGTAGCTCGATATGTAGTTACTTGAGGAAACGATCTTCTTATTTGTTTCCCACGTAAACAAGATGCACAGGTTATTTCTCTCCCACGATCTTTGGTATACCTGCAACTAGCTCTTTGTTTGCCATCGTATTCATGGTTTCATAGTTGACATGCCCAAGACGTGCATGCCACACCGTTGTCTCGTTTGTTGATACTAACTGCAGACACTTCGTATTTTCGACCATTAAGATAACTTTATATAATCGATTCCTAGACCTTCTTGTCCTCAGAATAAGTTCTCCGTTTCGATCATACAAGTTAGAAGCTCATCTTTCATTCGAACTTCACACCCTGCCTACTTAGCTTGACCAAGACTTATGATATGGCTTCGTAGACCATGTATGATATATATATATATATATATATATTATTTAGACTTTCTTTCCTCCATCTTTAAGCAAAAATCGGACCGAACCTCTACCTTTTAATACTATTCGGGAATCATCACCAAATCTCACCAGTCCAGTGACCGTCTCATCGAGGAAGAAGAAGAATGACTGTTCTCCACTCATGTGATTACTAGCTCCGTTGTCGAGATACCATAGATAACTGGTATCCAAGTCATCATCAAAGGTGTTTGGTTTTACCTTTTGTTCATTGAGATACACCACCTCATGCATCATTAATTTATCTGCTTCTTGTGTGTCATCATCCGTCTTCTCCATTGTTTCTTGGAGTTTAAGTAATTGATCCGGAAAACTTGAGGCGTAGTGTCCCAATTTGTCACATCGATAACATAATACTTTAGAGTCATCGTGTTCTCCTCTGTTATAATACCCGTTTTGATTATAACCTGAGCATCCACGACCTCACCCCCTCCAATATGATCGGCCTCATTGTCCTATTCCTCTGGTAGTTCCATAACTCTCGTGTTGAGAAGGCTGTCGAGAATCTGTATTAGATTTAGAAGAAATCTTGGAAAGTTTTTCCACAAACATGTCAATAGTACCACCCTCCTTCATCTTAATTCTATCAAACTCAGCCATTAGGGTTTGCAATCTTGCCTCTTTTACCATGTCAGATCCAATATGTCTTGCTCTTATTGCATCCCAAACTGATTTCGCGGTGTCAAGATCTCCGAGTTGTAAGATCAAAGCTTCTTGTATGGATTGGAATAGCAAAGTAATTTCCATATTAATTTTGTCTTCAGCTTTAGTTCCAGTTTCTGTTGTCTCCCATACCTTGTTAACCTTAAGAGAAATCTTCATTTGTATGCCCCAGACGGAGTAGTTGGCTGAATCTAGCATCAGACACTTGATTGAACACGGACCAATCTCTTTGGCTTTTGTCCCGAATTCATATTTCTTCTCGTCGCTCATGATCACTTACCATGAACGAATATATAGCTCTGATACCAAATATAGAATATTAAAAATTCACAAACTATATAAGAATAACTTTCTTATTAATCTCAAGGAAAATCAATCAAAACCTTAAATTCTCTAAATAAAAAAACTCATAAGTTATACAACACTATTGCATCTCCTTATATATAACTCTAAATCTCTCAAACTCATTAATCTTAACATAAATCTATATTTCTTTTTCCTAATCATTTTTCCATAACCATAACTTGGTAGAGTTAGGATAACTTGTAACTCAAGTTATCTTCAAGCTTAATCCAACAAACATGTTATCACAGTTACTAGTTGGGTCTCTGTTTGGTACTGTTTCTAAACCTGTCACTTCGCACATTTTCACAAGTCTGTCTATAAAATCTTTATGCTTGTCACTTTCTTGAAGGTACCCGATATGCCGAATACCGTTAGGTCAATCGTTACAAAACCTTGACGCTTGCTTTTTAACATTCCACTCCTTATCAACACCCTCTCAAGGTAAATGTCCCATCTCTGCATACATATAAAACTTATTCTAGATTACAAAAAACATCACAAATCAACTCTTACTTGGTTTTTGTAAGGTACAAGCAATGAGGAGGGTCAAAGCTCAAGAAAATCGGTTGAACCATCAAAGCTTCCATTGCCAACTTTGGGTCGCGCATCTTACAAGTTTAAGCTGTCTGTGTGGAGTCCAGATAGTGACATGGACGAGAATCAGAGAGTTGGGAAGCTGCTACGAGCAGATGAAGAGTGGCTGAGACGATTGAAGGTTGTGTTACCAGATTTTAGACACTTTGTATCGCATAATGGTTCTGCCTAGAGATGATATATAGCAAAATTGATGCCTTTAAAGGAAATTGAGATAATTTGTATAGACAGTGGATATATAGTACATGTGTATGTTACTGTGGAGGCGTCGGTTTTTAATTGATTACTTGGAGACCTAAAGAGAGCTTCTTCCTTAGTGTAATTGAAAACATATTGTTATGTAGTCATTATGTAATATAATATTAACAATCTAATATTAACAATCTCATAGCTCAGTTGGTTAGAGCACCCGTTTAGTAAGCGGGAGGTCTTGAGTTCGACTCTCAACGAGAGCAATTGGTTATATTATATTTTTAATTTGCATTGTATGTTTCCTTCCTTTCTTGAAGAGTAACGTATAATAATTGTCATTTTTTCGATAGGCATGTACCGTCGTACGTACGGCGTCATTTCTCTGGACAGACCATGACAATACTGACGCGATTAACATGTGATACTTCATTTAACTAAGATTTCATTATTTTAGAGACTTGGTAAATGAAGGAGTTACTAAGTTGTGTCAGTGCTCGAAAACCATATTGAATACATTTTCATACAACTGTTAATGCTAAATCAGTAGTGATAGAGAAAGATGAATCAGCTTAATGGACTATTATTAGATGCAGTGGCTGAGGCACGTACGTTCACTAGCAGGGGGGCAGCTGCCCCCAATAAAAAGTTAAACTAATATAATTTTTTAAGATTAATAATTGTTGCCCTTATATTAAAAGATGAATTTGCCCCCACCACTTGTTTCCCTTTGTTCGATTGCTTATTTAATCAAACTAGGGATCATACGCCCACGCAAGCGCGGGGTTCATTGCCTGATGTTGAAAGTAATTAAACACTGAAATATATATCTAATACATTTAACTAAATGATAATTATACATAAGACAAAAGTAATGCTAGAAAGTAGAAAGCGAATGACTGTTGCTTCAGAAATATGAAAGAATTGAGAGAAAACTATTCATACTGAAAAGCTAAAGTTCAAATAAATGTTTACACGAGATTTAAATATTATACTATTTGATATATCTATTGTGTAAAATAAATGAGGATTTCTAACCTTACTAAACCAAATGTTTTAGCTCGTATGGTTTCTGTTTTGATGAATGCTCCTGGTCACTGAAGTGTCCTCTTCATTGGCAAAATCGTGATTCTTTTTTTTGACTCTGAGTGACCTGTATACAAAAACAATAGGAAGTTCCAAGTAATGGTCTCTAAAGCAATAGCATAAAGAAAACAAAACTAAAAGGACCTCAGCGGAAACAAACCAAGCTAAACGAAATGAAAAGGATCAGAAGATCCCATACTAAGAAGGAGAAAATGTAGGTGCAGGTCCTTCAGGCAGAGAGCGCTGCAGTTACACATACCGACCAAACGAAATGAAAAGGATCATTCAGTCACTCAAGATAGAAGTCACTTCATGGAACCATTGGTTGAGCCAAAACGGTCCTCCCCTAGCTACAAAAGATTGCAGCCGCTGGTCCCGAGTAACCCTTTTCGCTATTGCCATGGTGCATCTATTTCACTCCGGAGACGTGTACGCAATGATCCAAAGATTTAGCTTCCAGAGGTGTTCCCGAATTGCATATGCTAATTCTCTAAAAACACCAGCAATATTCGGATTCAGTATTGTCTCTCTAGCCAAGTAAGTATTTGATTCGAACATCATTCTATCATACTTTAGGTTCACGCTGCTCTCGGCCGCCCAGAAGAAACATAACAACTCTGCATGTAATCTTGGTCCCGTTTGAATATAGGCTCTTTTGTTGTGAGCCAAAGGAATACCGTAATGATTCCTAGTGATCCAAGCAGCACCACAGAGCTTAGTTTCCTCCACCCAGTATCTCTGATTCAACATGAAAATAGTAGTCTAGTAGTATCCTAGGTATTTAATAATTAATACTAAACTGGATAGGTAAAGTATCACATAAGGTCATGTTCATTGCGGGGTTCTTAGATGGGGTTTTTAACTTTTGATTTTTCATTTTTTCGTTTTTTTTCTTTTTTTTACTTTACGGCTAAAATCTGGCTCTTAAAACTCTTATTTAAGAACCGGTTCTTAGTTTTTACGGTTCTTAGTTTTTCTTAGTTAAAAACTAAGAATCGGCTCTTAACAAAAGTTAAAAACCCCACCTAAGAACCTTGCAATAAACATGGCCTAAGTAATGAATCCTATCCATAAATGCCAATATGGAGAAAGACATAAGCGGATGGTAACTTGAGTATTCTTGCCCATCAAACATTATCTAGGCATTTTACCAAAATTTGAATTCTTTATCGTACAAACTCTCCATGACCACTGCTACTTTTTTCATTGCTAGCAACCCTTCATCTCTTCTATATGTCTTTCTGTCTGATAATTTTAAGAAATTGCCGAGCACTTTCTCAGTACTAAAAAAAATTAATTCAAGAGAACAAATGATACCATGTTTTATACCAACTAACTTGTTTATAAACGATTCTAAAACCTAAAAATTTACAGTTTGATCAATAAGTACGTTGCAACCATCCCTAGTACACATAAAAAAATTAACGCTTTGCAGGCCGGTGAATGAATGGTCCAAGAAATATATCTTTCCGCCTTTTGCAGCACATGGTGCATACTTATGACTCCTGATATATGTATCAGAGATGTATCAAATAAAATATTTAGAAATATATAACTGATGAGTTCATATACGTCCCCAACACACTAACCTGTACCGTCAACTTCTTTTTTCCCCTGGATCGCACCCTCCTCGGGTCTTTGCGACCTTCCTCTCAGCTGTCACTTTCCAGAGATACGTCTACGGTATGGGGAATCCACCAGAAAACGTCACTGTCCTTCCTAATATATCATAAGGTATGAAATTATGTCTACATTTCAAGTGGATCCTAGTTTACAAATAGTTGTGAACAATTGTTGTTGTACAATAATTGTTATCTGACCATGGACCATGTGGATGTACGTGTGTTCCGGTGTTTGCCACCATGAATGGCATAGTTCTGTGTAAAATAAGAGAGCGGTGTTTAGTTACAGCCCTCTGAAGAGTCAATGAGATGTGGAAATAGGAAAGGAAAAGAAGAAAATCTTGTTACCTTGTCATCTAGCAGAAGAAGGGTGATGCCCATGTATTGACCTTTCTACGTGATATTAGGTGAACCAAAACGGAGAAGGAGACAGACATTTTTTAGAAGAGTGGACGAAGATCATGGACTGTGGCGTAGTTCACAGCGAGTGTTTTGCGGTTATTAAACTCTTCAGGTTTTAAGAGCAAAGCTAGGGAAACGAAGAAATGGGGGAGTTTAATGTGAATGGGACACTATTGCAACTGTTGAGAGAGTTTGTAACAACCCGTCCCGTTGAACCCAGCTAGCGCTGCAGCGTATCGACCCTAACTCCTCTCCTGTGATACAACATGCCCGAATTTACCCATTGTCTCGCCTCATAAAGGGGTTACTAGTGCGCTAGGCGCTACTCGAACCAAGACATCACCCTTTAACAATCTCCTCACAGGACAAGCTGTCACCAATTGACCAAGCTGTCACCAATTGACACTTTTCAATTGGTGACAGCTTGTCATGTGAGAAGGTTGTTAAAGGGTGAGGTCTTGGGTTCGAGTAACTCTAAACGCATCAATAACCCATTTGTGAGCCGAGACCTATAGGTGATTTCGGGCAGGTTGTATCACAAGAGATGGGTTAGGTAGGTGCACTGCAGGGCCGGCTGATTCCCCGGTTCGACGGGGTAGACCGTTACAGAGTTACGATTCTTCATGGAGGGGGAGATAGAGAGTTTAGTGGAATAGATAATTGTTTGCAGAGGTCCTGACAGAGACGTTAGAAATCTAGAAAAAACCCAAGTTAGTCTAATCTTAAACGAAGATTTTCTTAGTTTGGGCTTTTAAGCCCACTGTCATTATTTTCCAAGGTTTGAAAATGGGTAATTGAAGTAATTATTCAATGGCCCAATTACTAATACACACTCACCTCAATTCATGTTTGAAGAGTCAAACTTTTAGTTATGTAGGGTCTATAAAAAATATTGTTGATGTTGACATTTTAGGGAAAGAGAAAACTCTCATATTATATATACTACATATTTTTCTGGGCTACGCCCGGATTTTTTCATATATATTAAATGAATTTTGATGAACAATTTTGTTTGAATATTTAAATTTAAATGTAAGATATTAATTATTTATTTGTTAGTATTTTAAATATATAATTATTTATTTATTCATTTTCTCATTTTTTTACTGCAAGTTAAAATCGAATAGAATGATGTATATTTGCAAAGTTCATTCCCCAAAATCTCCCATCTGAGAATATTTTAAAGATTTGAACAACTCATCTAGTCCTGATGGGGAGTTATTAAAAACTGTTCTTAGTTACACTGAAAAGAAAATTTATTTATTTATAAATTTACGTACTCTATTTTCTTTAAATTTTAACTACGTTTTATTTTTAATTTTTCCTTACTGTCTTCACTATTTTGGTTTAGTTTAATTTTTATATTTGTTGTGTATTTTTATATACTCGTTTAATCGTATTGTGGAAGGTAAATATGATTTCACAAATTAGTTCAAACTCTAATTTTTTGTTTTTAATGTTATAATGTTTTTAGACTATGAATTTATATGGAATCTGTAATTCATTGTATGTCACACAAATTATATAGCAGAATATTTATGATTGATATAATATCTTAATTGTGTTATTCCATTTGAGTATATATTAGCTTTTTATATTCTTTTTTTTTTCCTTATAGTTGGAGTAATAACACAATATTCCATACTTTTTATTTTATTTGGCTAAGTTGGACCTCTGTTATTACAGTCTCAACTCTGTTCCGTGCCTACCATAGCGTCGTTAGAATTAAAGCTTTGTTTCTCCTTGTAATGCTTTCAAGACACATATGTTTACTTACTGTTTAGCCTTGATGAAGATGGAATACATTACACTGGACAAGATAAACTCAAACCCAAAACGCACCACCTCTCCAGAAAAATCTTCAACTCTTCTCCATTCAAGATACATAGCTTTTCTTATCCAAGCCACAAACAGAGAAACAAAGAGTATACATAAACAACAGGAAAACATTGTCAAAATAGGAGCTACCTTTAGTCTGTAGCAACTATCCTCAACAGTTCATCCATATCTTTTGGTATTGGTTTTGTACACCATCTGAAGGTAACACAGCCTCTCTCAGATGCGTGAATTGTGATGCTATCTTTGACAGAGAATGCATATGATTTGTGCCTTTAATAATGGTGTAACCGATGAACAAAGATAATTGAGATCTTATTCCCCATTTTATCGTCGTTGCAGAAGAAAATCCCTCATATAAAACCCTCAATTCCCTGCAACACAACAGGAAAAATATATATTTAGGACAATAGCAAAAGAATATAAGAATAAGAGTCAAATACATAAGACGCCTTGGGAGCCCTGTTCGCCTTTGTTCATTGTGTGGGACAGACACTTACCTTGTAACCTCCCAACCAAAATGTTAAGAAACCATGAGAAGTCATCATCAATAGCATCATAGAAATTAAACCAGAATAAAATGAACTATACCAAACTGAGTGCCTACCTGAGTTCTATATGATCGTGAGAAACTAATTCTAGAGTGGAAAGAATCTGATTGTGAGCTCCTTATCAACTCTTCTTCCAATATAAGATTATGGGCTCAGCTGAAACCAAAGAAGTTCTTTCAAAACTACCACAATTTCCAATTGTTCTAATAGAAGAGCTTTTCATTTGACCACTGGTTTTAGCAGTTTTAGGAGCTTTAATGGGTTGACAAAAAGGAAACTGGATCTTGGAGGTAAGAACCACCTGTGATAGAATTATAACAGTCAGCACACAAAAAAGTACAATCTGAAATAAAGGTACATCAAATTCTGAGGTTTTACTTACATGTAATCAAAGGGTCCGATGGGGTCGACAAAACGTTTGATACTTGTCTCAAGAAAGTCAACATAAGAAACCTTTCTCTGATTTTTACCATCGTACTTGAGTCTTCTATCATTTCTTTCAAAAATATTACGCACTTGCACATATGAAGCAACTCTGTAGATGAATATAATCAAAGGCAACAAAAAGATAATATCTTACTTGTTCGGAATTATCATTCCATTATCTATGAGACATTTTCTCTTCAGTGAAAACCCATGAGACTCCTTTCCAGCTGGTAATGATCAAGAACTGATGTATTGTTTCCCATGTATTTCTAAGTATATAAGATAACACATTAAAACCACGATTGTGTTACAAAAAAAATCACAACTAAA